>OX442428.1:1006083-1153805 GCA_949361645.1 Spongilla lacustris
AACTGTCTCTCTCACCCAACACGTGCATGAATCGATGCATGAATGCTTGTTGAAATTGATCTGTGCTACACACAGTTATGAAGAAAATCACTCACGACAAAGCTTGTGTGTACTCGAGCAAGGTGCAAATTAATTACCGGTATTCTCCTGCGTGTAGACTATATGATTTTAACATACATATTTCAAGAGAAGCTTTGTGGACAAAGAAAGGTCTAACCAGCATTCATTGTGGCTTCAACTACTCTTAGGCATCGTTGTACAAAGTAATAGGTATTCAATTTAAAAACCCTGACTAATGCTAAAGCTCAGAGTACACTGGATACAAGAGGGATCATTTTTAACCTTTGCAGTAAGAATAGTGGTAAGGTTGTATGTGGAATTTGTTGAACTTCAGAAGTTTTCCCAAACACATAACTAGCTATAAAATGCGATACTTTATTGTGTCTGGACATATTGTCAGGCCAACTTTAGCAATGGTCTGAAATTGTGTCAGCTCATATGCACTGAATTAAGCTTGTATGTGTGTGTGTGTAAGTGTATATGTGTTGTACGTATGCATGTAAGTTTGTTCACATGTGTGAGCTTGCAGTTTGTATATGTAAACTGCCTACTGTTCATTCCAGTCAGAGGAGATGTTGGTGGGCGTTAGGAGCAAGGCAAGCTCTTCTGCTGACCTCATTACTCCACATAAAGACGTGCACGCTGAACTGAAGCCCTACACTGAACTCATGCTGTGGCTTAAAGAGTGCAATCCAACCGTCTTCGATGCTGTTCTAGAGGTCAGCTCCAATGCTTTGCTGGTTCCCTGTACACAATCTAAAGTTTGCCTAAACATGCTTTTTGTTTTTGCTTTTCGTTTTTGCTTACTCCTGCCCTTCCCTCCCTTTCATCTCCTCTCTCCCCTCTCCCCTCTCCTCTCTCCCCTCTCCCCTCTTCCCTCTTCCCTCTTCCCTCTCCCCTCTCCCATCTCTGCTCCCCCTCTCCCCTCTCCCTCTCCTCTCCACTCTTCTATCACCCCTCTCCTCTCCTCTCTCCTCTCCCCTCTCTCCCCACTATTTCCCTCTTCTTGTCTCCTCCATCTCCCTCCCTTCTATTCCCCTCCCTTCCCTGCCCTTCTCTCCCTCTTCTTTCATCCTTTCTTTGTCCCATGCTCCCTCACCCATCCACATGCTCCCTTACCCTCTCCACACACTCCCTCACCCTCCACACACTCCTCTCACCCTCTCCACACACTCCCTCACCCTCCACACACTCCCCCCTCTCTTCATTCTCACTTACACACTCACCACCATTACGCAGGCATATATCAAGAGTTACAAACGTGTCTATGAAGAGGAGATCAAGACACTAGTCAGTGAGCTGAGGTCCACGCTGTCGAGGTCTGCAGACGTCAGGAAGGGGGGCAATGCCGCCCTCACCAAGATGGGCTCCAACATGGACATCCAGATGAGCATGGCCTCGCTCAGGCAACACGGGGGCTCCATGATGCTCTCAGGCAGCAAAGCATCAGGGCTGTCCGGGTCCTTGGCAGACTTTGGCGGGAACACCGGTACAGGATCAGCAGACAGTAACAAACCAAAGTGAGTGTTTGCTTTGGAACTGGGGGAGTGTGGTTCCTGACAAGGTGCCCTGAATGTGCTCATCATTGGCAGGTTTGACGTGGCATTCAACGTACTGTTGGCACATCTTGAACCGGTCTGCATGGCTGAACAGAAGTTTTGTGCCAGCTTCTTCCACTTCCCTAGATCTGAGCAGTCTGCTCAGATGGATGATAGTGCAGAGGTCAGGTTCCATGGTTATCACTGATGGGAGGTGGGAGGTGGGACAGGAGGTGTGAGAGTGTAGACTTTTGCTAGGTGAGAGTGCACTGGAGTAGTGTGAAAATGGAAACAGGTTTATAATGAGGCTTTTAAGCTTGCGTGGTCTTTTAGTGTACAGCTGTTGGTGGCATGGGTACTAAGGAGGTGTGTAGCTACTTGTGAATCAGTTTCCTCCCCACCACAGGGAGATGAGGTTGAAGAGGAGGATAGCGATACGGTAGTTAAGCAACCTGCAGTGCTGGTCGTCAATGAATCTCTGCTACCAAAAACCTTGGAGCAGCTCTTTGCTACGTTGCTTAATGAGATGGAGGGTTTGATCAACCTTGGGGATAAGCTGGATGGATAGTAAGTGCAGTTGTTAGCTCGCATCTCAGTATGTGTGCTGCTCACATCTTCTGCTCCTCCACCTTCCCTTCTCCTCTCCCTCCTCCCACTATTCTTCCTGTCTCCTGGTTGGCTTCTACCTCACTCCCCACCCCCACCACCCCCCACCCCCCACCCCCCACACAGCAACTCTGTATTTCTGCTGTTTTTTGTGAGCAGGCAGGTGATGGAAGCCACGGATTCAGGGG
Organism: Spongilla lacustris; assembly: GCA_949361645.1. Taxonomy (NCBI): domain Eukaryota; kingdom Metazoa; phylum Porifera; class Demospongiae; order Spongillida; family Spongillidae; genus Spongilla; species Spongilla lacustris. The sequence goes on from OX442428.1 coordinate 1,008,476, forward strand.
ACTCCTATTCCTATCTGATTGACACACTGAAGAAGGCACTTGTGTGCATCAAGAGGCTCTTTGATAAGTTTGTTGTAAGCCATCTCTAAGTAGAAGAAAGGCTCTTGAAGTTTTTACATGTGTGTATATGCTCTTGTGATGCATGTGTCCTCTTGTGATGCATGTGTGTCCTCTTGTGATAATGTGTCCTCTTGTGATACATGTGTGTCCTCTTGTGATGCATGTGTCCTCTTGTGATACATGTGTGTCCTCTTGTGATACATGTGTGTCCTCTTGTGATACATGTGTGTCCTCTTGTGATACATGTGTGTCCTCTTGTGATACATGTGTGTCCTCTTGTGATACATGTGTGTCCTCTTGTGATACATGTGTCCTCTTGTGATACATGTGTGTCCTCTTGTGATACATGTGTGTCCTCTTGTGATACATGTGTGTCCTCTTGTGATTCATGTGTGTCCTCTTGTGATACATGTGTGTCCTCTTGTGATGCATGTGTCCTCTTGTGATACATGTGTGTCCTCTTGTGATACATGTGTGTCCTCTTGTGATGCATGTGTCCTCTTGTGATACATGTGTGTCCTCTTGTGATACATGTGTGTCCTCTTGTGATACATGTGTGTCCTCTTGTGATACATGTGTGTCCTCTTGTGATACATGTGTGTCCTCTTGTGATACATGTGTGTCCTCTTGTGATACATGTGTGTCCTCTTGTGATACATGTGTCCTCTTGTGATACATGTGTCCTCTTGTGATACATGTGTCCTCTTGTGATACATGTGTGTCCTCTTGTGATACATGTGTGTCCTCTAGTGATACATGTGTCCTCTTGTGATACATGTGTCCTCTAGTGATACATGTGTGTGTTCTTCTGTGATTTGTACACTATTCTTATGTGTTGTATTGTTTTACTGTATGCATTATGTTTTTTATTGAGTGCTTTTGTTTTTTCTTTCATTCCTTTGCACCACAGCTAACCAGAGTGACAACAGTGAACGAGATGAAGGTGCCGCGTGGGAACAAGTGTGGCATCCTGCCGTGCGTGAGCCTCTTAAGGGACTTCATTGTGAGGGCTGAGGCCATTGTGGGTGAAACAGGGCGTCGTACAGAGCTGGACAAGGCGTACCAAGTCCTGATCGATAGCGTGTTTGCCACCATCGAGCGGGTTGCTAGTGAGCATCAGAAGACCCCACCAGATGTGGTAAAGCTTGGTAAGTGATCATTGGAGATGGCAGAAAAGTGTGGTAATGCTTAGTAAAGATGGCAGAAGAGTGCCTAATAATGCTTAGTAAAGATGGCAGAAGAGTGTGGTAATGCTTAGTAAAGATGGCAGAAGAGTGTGGTAATGCTTAGTAAAGATGGCAGAAGAGTGTGGTAATGCTTAGTAAAGATGGCAGAAGAGTGTGGTAATGCTTAGTAAAGATGGCAGAAGAGTGTGGTAATGCTTAGTAAAGATGGCAGAAGAGTGTGGTAATGCTTAGTAAAGATGGCAGAAGAGTGTGGTAATGCTTAGTAAAGATGGCAGAAGAGTGTGGTAATGCTTAGTAAAGATGGCAGAAGAGTGTGGTAATGCTTAGTAAAGATGGCAGAAGAGTGCCCAATAGCTGTAATAATGCTTAGTAATTAATTGATAAAGATGGCAGCTTGCTAGTGTCTAGGAATTTTATTTCTGCCTTTGGTAGTGTGAACAATTTTGCAGGCATTTGTGTGAAAATTATGTAATAGATGAGATCTGAACTAGACGTATCTCCCCTGCATAGTACAGCTTAATCTGTAGCAACGAGCATGGTGTATAAAACATACTACAAGATCAATTAAATTGAGTAGCTAACAGAACTTTTATCCTTCTCTCCCACATGTAGAGAACTACCATGAGATACACGGTGAGCACTTACCAAACAAAGATGTCTTTTAGCACGTGAACTGTTTCTGCAGATTTGCTGTCTCGTCTCAAAATAGCCTCCATGGAGGCTAGCCGTGATGAAGCCAAGAAGAGGTACAGACACCATCAGAAGAACTACGTGGATCTCTCCCTTGGCCGGCCCCTTGAGAAGCTGAGTGTAAGTGTGTGTGAACCTCCTCCCCCCCCCCCCCCCCCTTGGTCAGCTGGTCAAGAAGCCAAGTGGGTGTGGGTGTGACTTGTAAGATTGTATTCCATCCTCCACATGCACATCCACACCCTCACATCGCCACACAGTTCTTCTTTGAGAGTGTGAAGAATTTGATAGCAAGTGGAACAAAACCAGATGAGGTTGGCTTTCGTCTTGAATTAAGCAAAGCTGAGCTTCGCAAATGTATCAAGGAGTACCCGGGCAAAGAGGTAATGGTGGCTGACTTCAGATGGTCGTACCCTCTTCAGTTCCTTCACCCTCACACACACACACACACACATACAACACACATACATGCAAACACACCACACACACACACACGCACACATGCAAACACACCACACATGCAAACACACCACACATGCACACACACATACATGCACACACACACACACACACACACACACACACACACACACACACACACACACACACCAGGTCAAGAAAGGTTTGGACAAGCTCTACCATAAGATGGAGAAGGACATATCTGACAGTGGGCAGCTGGAAGTGACTTGGGGTATCATGCAGAAGGCATTCATAGAACAGTTCAAGGAGTTTGAGGACCTCATAGGACAGTGCTACCCTGGCTCCAGCATCACCCTGGAGTTCACCATTGAGGACCTCGTCAACTATATATCTCAAGCCAAATCAACACAGCAATGATATGATCTTCTTTTAGTTCTGTGTGTGTTCTTGTGTGCCTCTAGCCCTGACATTATATCCCCTTGATCCGAGGATGTGTGAATATAATTCTGTGTCGTATGCAGAAATACATGTTGATATATGTGTATGTGTTTTTTTTAAACCACACTTCCTACTGCTATTAATAAAAGGGTAGGAGGGAGGGGGTGTGGTCAGACATGGACTGTACCAGATACGAACATGTGAATGGCTAGCCCTCCACTTACTAGAGCCCCTAGCACACCAAAGCTTGGGTAACCGAATGCAGTGTACATGTAGCCCCCTAGGGTCGGGGAGGTGGTCCGTATGAGGGAGTGGGTGGCCATGCTGAGGCCCAGAGACGTGCCCGTGGAGGTGCTGGGGACTATCTTGGTGATGGCGCTGCTGATGATGACGTTGATGAGGGAGCCTGCCATCACCATGGGAACCATGATGAGGCACAGAAAGAGCAATGTGTTGGTAAAGCTCTGAGGATTAATGCATGCATACATGGAGGTCAAATTGGAGTGGGCAAGGGGGGAGCCCTTACCAGCAAGAAGTAGGTGATTGCCATGCCAACAAGTGACAGCTTTAGAATGACATTGTCTTGCAGTTTACTGGAGATGTAACTAACACCAAAGCCTTGCATCACCTGTGGTATGGTGTGTGTGTGTGTGTGGTGTGGCATGTATGTGTACAAATGGTACGGTGTGCGCGTGTGTGTGTGTGTGTGTGTGTGTGTGTGTGTGTGTGTATGCATACATATGTGGTATGTGTGTACAAATGGTGTGGGGGTGTATGTGGTGTGTATATACACGTGTGCACCATACAGGAAAGGTGATAGGAGGGACAGGAAACTCCAGTCTCCTTACTATTGTTAGAATCCCGATAAAGGACAGCAGCCTCCCATTGATCTCTGGGGTGAGCTGGAAGCGATCCATGTTGACCATTGTAAACATGGAGTGATAGACCCCAGCAGGTATTCCAACCAGCGTCTTCAGTATGATCAGCTGAGACACACCAGGAATGAGCAGGAGCTCTGTGATGGCCTTGAAGTCAAACACACTCCCTAACAAGCGCAGAGACAGAGAAGTTGGGGGAGATTGGCGTGTGTGAATGAAGGTCGAGAGACACGCACGAAAAACGCACCGTCACTGCCGTTAGAAGCTGCTTGTGGTTCCCTTTTCGTGTTCCCAGGTACAAAGACGACTACAATTGCGATGGGAACGAGGCATAGCACGGCGGCTATTCCGGCTGCGCTCTGTTCGCCAAAATAAGTGCTAACATAGCCTCCAATGACGGGCCCGACCACCATGCCGACGCCATACGACACGCCCAGTCGCCCCAAAGCACCCGCTCTCTCTGCACAAAAATGGTTGGGGGGTGAAGGGGCGGGGCAGAATGACCAAGGAATGTCCCCTAACGACTGCATGCCTGACCTTTCTTCCCGGTTACGTCCGTCATAATCATTTGCGACCCTGTTGAGTTTCGCAAGTGAGGTTCAATCAGAGAGCGGCGGGCACTTACCATGCACTGCGTGCATCATGAAACCAAAAAGGCGGGAACAGAATAGTGCAAATATGCCGTTCGCCAGTGCCAGCACGGCGTACATTAGAAAGGACGATACAAACGCCAGGACAAGGGCAGCACGTGCCCCGAAGAGGTCCCCAAACCGCCCGAAAATGGGTCCACCAACCAACATAGCAACGGCGAAGACGGTTTCTAAGTATCCAAACGTCACCGGGTCGGCCCCTAGCTTCTTAGACAGGAACTGAAGAGTCGAATTCATGTACACAAAGAGCTAGCTTGCATGCTTCAGACATGATTTACAACGCACTCACCGGCAAAACTCCAGTTTGAATCCAGAATGAAGTCGAGTACAGGACAATCACAACATGTGTCACTATGGACATCCTGTTGTACAGAGAATGGTCGACGGCATCATGAACCTCGGTAAGCTTCTTTTCCTCCTTCATGTACATGTAACGTTTAATTAATTAGTCGGGCCGCCCAACTAACGTTTAATAATTAAATAGTGTACCGGGTCATACAAAGGGTTAAAAAGTACGAAAAGCTGGAGATGGAAGACGCTCGGAATAATAGGAAGAAGCAGGTGAAGCACAAGGCAAAGGGAAATTGCGTTAACGTCTTTGTGTGCATAGATGCCTATTTACGATTCTGAGAGCACCAGCAAGGTGCAATACGAAGAGGTAACGGTTCTTTTTCAAGAAGAGGTATCAAGCATCAGGAAGGCTGCCTGTGGTGTATTCAAATCTGTTAAAGTGCGTTACACACCGACGATCTATAACAGCCGAGCGTTACGTGTGTGCTTTCTCAGAGTCAGTGCGCTACACTGAAGAATAATGTTTCAACGAATATCTCGAAGGGATGGGAACAGACCGAAAGTGTGTGTGTGTGTGTGTGTGTGTGTGTGTGTGTGTGTGTGTGTGTGTGTGTGTGTGTGTGTGTGTGTGTGTGTGTGTGCACTGCTCCATTCTCAAGAGTTTTTGTTCTCATCATTTCACAGATGGTCTGCGTAAAATTGGCATTTCCGACACGATCCTTGCCTTTCAGGTAGGCGGTATAGGAGCAGCGATGATAGCGGGCTACTTTGTGGCACGGAAAAGTACGGTCAGATATTCTTTGTCATGTGCATTTGGTTTGAACGGGTTATTGAATGTATCAGGGTCCATATTTGCACGAGTACTGTATCCGACCGTGGCTGCAGGCCTTGTGGGCGGTGCCGTGTACCTCTCTTCACCGGAAAATCGCAAGAAGCAGTTGGAGAAGATTGAAGCGACTTGGAATAAATACTCGGCATCTATATCTAAATAACTCATATTTTATATTTGTATTGTATTCCTGTGTACATGTACCCCTTTCTTCTTTTTTTTTTTTCCGTACTATTAAAATTGATCAATAATTATAATAAGCTCAACGTAGTCTCTCCAGACTTGCCGGAAGACTAGCCACCCGACTGGGGCAGCCTAAGTCCATCACTACAAATATGATCTATGGCAGATTAAACTTGACCCTGATAAGAGCCAACTCCAGGGCCATTCTATCTAGAGTATGTGTTTGACATTGTGTTGTGTGTTTAAATTGTATATATTATATGTATACATGTTATCATTATAATAATAAAGAAATAATAATAATGAAATTAGTTCTATTTAAGGCGCACACTCCTTATTTTAACGCATATGGCTGTACCTGATAAAAAACCCGGATTGTCTGGCCTATTCAAGTTATATCTGCTCGCTTACAATGGAATCCTAAGCGCGGGGTTTGTGCTATTACGAGTGGCTCGCGCACTTGTTTATGATAATTCGCACTTAGGTGGCTTTTGATACTGATGCAGACGGTGCGGTACACAGTGCAGCACCGCAAGGCGCTGCAGCAGTCGAACGGCTACGTGCCTGGCCTGTATGCAGAGATACAGTGGTCCCTGAAAATATTCCAGAGCGCAGCCTTCATGGAGGTATGTTATTATGATTTAATTAGTTTTGGTGACTAACTGATACCTCGGTTTCTAACGCTTACAGATAGTACACAGTTTCTTCGGTAGGTCTTCCGCACTGCTCGCTGTCGGTGACAATGTTAACCCTTTCTGTCCCTCCCCAAAGGACTCGTGAGCTCCAACGTTGTCGTGACGTTCTTCCAAGTGTACTCGCGACTTTTTCTCACGTGGGCCATCCTTGTGGGCGTCCAGAGCGTAAGACACGCCCACATTCTGCCTTTTGGGTGCAAGGGCAATTCTGTTTCTAGGTTTCCAATGGTATTGGGCTGCTCTTGATAGCCTACGCATGGTCAATCACTGAAGTGGTTCGCTACTCATATTACTTCTTCGGTCTGCTGGACAATGTTCCCTACCTCATCAAGTGGGCACGATACACTCTCTTCTATGTGCTGTATCCCATAGGGGTGCTGGTAAGTTTATAACATGGTCAATGATTATTATTGTTTATTAAAATCATGCAGTGGTTATAATAGGATAAGTACATATAGTTGATTGGCCCCACCTGCTCAATACATTATAATGCTTTTCTTTAACCCTTTGTACACCAATGACGCAGGGAGAACTGTTGCTGCTCTTCTCAGCAATCCCCGTGACCACAGCATCGGGGCAGTGGACCACCTCCCTCCCCAACTACCTCAACATGTCCTTCAGCTTCCCCTACTTCCTTGTACTCACCATTCTACTCTACGTTCCTATCTTTCCACAGCTCTATGGACACATGATTGCTCAGCGTAAGAAAGTGCTTGGAGCTAAGCCCAAAGAAGAATGATTGCAAATAATGACCAAAAAAATTATGGTGGTGTGTTTTTTGTTTATTATTTGAAAAAAGAAAAAAAAATGTTTTGGCTCTCTTATGTGTTGTTCCTGATGAAGGTTTTGAGCGACTGTACATCTCTGGGTCCACTGTAGGAGATGGAGTGTGCATCCCCATCCTTGAACAGCATCAAGGTTGGATAGGCATGTACCCTGTGCTCTTTACAGAGCTGTTCCTCAATTGTACAGTCTACCTGCAAAGTGTGGCAGAGAGAGATGTACTTCATATGCATGTGAGGCAACCCAACTTAGGGAGCTGTGATTAATAATACTCAATACATGACGCAGCCAATGCTTTAACCCCAAATGCAACTAAATTGCAAACAGAGCAAGTAAAAACACACAATGCAGCTTCGATTTTTAGCCCTCAATAAATGTTGACATCTGCAATGTTACACGTAGCTCACTGTGAATGGTAATTACACAAGATGTAAATATTTAATCAAAATAAAATTAGCTGTAGGATTTGTAGACAGCAATTGAGTAAAAAGTAAGGAAACAAGGAATTGTGCATTCATTATAAATGGTAATTACAGGCCAAGTGAATAATCAAAGTCTTTGCCCATACATTCAATGGTACAGTTTTGGCGATTACACATGTAAATACCCACAGTACCATCTTCCACAAACCTTGGCAATGACGATGCTGGAGGAACCATGCATCTCCCTGGCCAAGCCATCCCATGTGGGAGCAAGACGCTGGCAGTGGCCACACCAAGGTGCATAGAACTTCACAAAGGTCACACCCTCGCTGATGACACTCGTGAAATTATCTTTAGTTAGTGGTACTGCCCCAATGATCTATTGAAGGTAAAATTACAGCTTGAAGCTGGCACAAGACACAAAACACATACCACAACACACATGTACACCCACATCACAGATACACACAGATATAAATCAGTTGTGACAGTTAATACTTCTCACTTACACTACCTTTCATTTTCCCTTTTAGATCACACATTTTGGTGCACACCACACAAGAACATGTTTGTCCCTAAATTTCCATCTCACAAACCTTGTTAGCTTTCTCTGTTTGGCCATCACTGCCTTCGCTGTTGTCAGTCACAAAGACAACAAGATCCTGCAGGGTGAGGGGGCCGGTGTACCGCTTCACCACCAGCCCAGCCTCAAATAACAGGAGTGTGGGAACTCCATCAACCCCATACCGTTTGCACGTCTTTTGATTGGTCGTACAGTCCAACTGCATATACATTAGGAAGGCAAGGATGTGAACAGAAGTAGCCTGTTAAAGGGAAGCCTTCCCAAACCTTTACTACATGAATCTGGCTGTCAGCACTGAAGTGGGTTGACAGCTCGTCCCAAACCGGCTCTAGTTTTATACACTGGTCACACCTAAAACAAGGTAAGTAGGTGTATCCAACGCTACAGTTCGGTATGCGCTTACCAGGGAGCATAGAAGTCCACAAAAACGACACCTTGATTGGTTTCTAAGTAATCTACAAACGTCTCGTCGGTAAGAGGAATTGCGACGTTGCTTTCCCGATCTTGTGAACGACGATTAACAAAGTTCACAAGGGACACGATGTCACGCGAGCCGTGATAGCGTTCCTCGGAAGACTGTTCGTAGTATTTCAGCCTATGAAACCGATAACCATTGTGTCTGTATGAGCGTGCATTTCGATACAGTACTTACGTTGGGTAGGCTCTAACACCCTGCTCTGCACAAAGGGCGGTCTCCACGGTACAGTCCACCTGTAAAGTGACACACGTAGCTATATCCCATTGGCGCGATTGACGTGTACAAGTGGCATACTTCGGCGATCGTTACTTTAGATCCACTAAGTTTACCCGCAAGTTCGTTCCAGGTTGGCTCCAGGTTTTTGCAGTGTCCGCACCTGTACGATACGAGCTAGCTCATTGATCTAAGTTGGATGCACTTGGTGCGCAGTTTACCACGGGGCAAAGAATTTCACAAACAGTGGTTTTCCCGCTTTAATGCTGTCTGTCAATGTATTCTTGTCCAACGGGATGGATTGCGGAGCTGAAGCGACTGCCGCAACAGCGCACAAACATGTTACTACTGTCCACAGTACCATCGGTTGAGCGTTAATTAGAAGCGCATTCGCATCGGAGCGCACTATATAATAGTCGCTACGCGTTCTTAGTTGCTGGGATGCTGCGACAAATATGTAGTTTGGTGTTTAGATGTCTAGTGACTATCCTACGTTTGATCCGAAGAAGGTGCAGCAAGCGCCACGACGCGAATACCACGGTACCATTGAACGCGCGTGCTTTAATATTACTTCTTGATAGTGCGCGTTTTCGTATGCATCTATAGCTACCGATGTTTGGGAACAGAAGTGAACAATCCGAGAGTGCAGAGACCGGATGGGGGAAATGGGAAGAGTTTGAGCCCGTCAGTGTACAAGTGGTACCGACAGATCCTCCCCAAGACGGCGGTGGCAACGAGAAGGATCTATTTGAAGACATGCAACCGGTACTAACAAAAACAACAAAGGTGCGAATCGTAAACGGGGCGCGATAATTAGAATGGTTATTGCGGGCTAATAAATTATTGCTTTCTCTCCTAGCTAGATACAGCTACGCCCGGCAACCAATTATTCTGAGTCCACCTCGACGAAAAAGTTCGCAGTAGACTCAACTTTTCCACCAGTAAAATAGAGAGGCATTTAAAAAATAATAGTAAAAACCATTTCATTTCCTCACTCCTCTAGGTGGCAGCAGAGCTAGAAGAGTGGAATGAGGATGGCCCTAGTTGGGAGGCAGCCGCGGACGAGTTTCAGGGCGAACTGCTCGAACAGTCTCAGAAAGCTCTACGCGAAAAGAGAGCTCAAGAAAGGGAAATGCGCAAACAGCAGCAGGAAACGCTCCGCCAACAACGTTTGCAAACATTACACTCCAATGCTAACCAACTTGGAACCAAATTGCCCATCACTACATGAATGCCCCATCCCTCCCCCCCCCCCCCCACCCACCCAAATTCAATTATATTTGCTACATGTAATTGTACTCAAGTGGTACAGCGCGGCAGCAAAGCTAATCTAAACTACTAATAAACTAAGCGTGTCAGGCTCCACTAGTTTATTTTTTGGTTATATTTTTACTCGGTTCTGCTTCAAGCAGCTTCAGGCACAGTAGTAGGCATAGCATTTGGAGGTTGCTGCCTTTCCTCCCTCAGTTGGTGGTCACGAAGCACGCTAACTGCTTCTTCAACCTTGGCCTTGAGGGACTCTGGCACTTCCAGCATGTGCAGCAGCTCAGAGTTATCCATCTCCAACAGCATCCCAGTTATCTTGCCAGCCAAGTCATTGTGCAGAGGGTAGATCAGACGGTACAACTCCTCACCAATCAACTGCTTCTGCTGCTGTGGTCCTGAACTGGTAAGTACCTGGAGGAACTCCTGGGATGTTGGAACACCAGGGCTAGAACCCTGCATGGTGCGTGCTGATGGATTGAACTTGGCTCCTGTCCTCTGCCCAGGCTGGACTACAGGCTGTGTCTGCTGCATCCTTGGCTGCTGTTGGTTCATACGATTGTTGTTCTGTGGTGTTGGCATGCGACTTGCATTCATGGACCCTCCTCGGGGCATGTTGCTCCTGTTGCGTTGTTGTGGCCCAATGCCTCCACCATAGGGGCTTTGGTACCGGAACTGGTTGTTGCCCTGCCATGGTCGATAGCCAAGAGGGAAGAACGCTCTCTGTCCTTGTGGTGGCATGGCACTGCCCAGCAGGAAAGGTTGTTGGTAGAATGGCATTTGACCCTAAAGCGGCAAATGTATGTATGCTGTAATAGCAAATGCCCCACACCACTTACAGTGCTCATAGGCATGTTGCCCTGTCGTGCCATGGTACGCTGCATACGAAGTGTTGCAAGGTGCTGTTGACGCTCCTCCTTACGCTGAGCAAGGGCGACGTAAAGTGGTTTAGAAACGATGATACGACCATTCATTTCAGTAACAGCCTTGGTTGCCTCTTCAGGTGAGCTGAAACACACAAACCCAAAGCCACGGGAGCGGCCAGTCTCATCAACCATCACCTGCCAACCACAGCAAACACAATAACTTTAAACAGCAATTTAAAGGAAGGGTATTAATAGTACCTTAACACTTGTAATGCTCCCAAACTTGTTGAATTCCTTGCGCAGTCGTTCGTCATCCACCTCATCTTCAAGGTTCTTCACATACAAGTTGACTCCCTGGTAGCGTGAATAGCGTTCCATCCTCTCTGCTTCGTAGCGACGTTGCAGCTCTGCCACGCGTTCTTTCTTCTTCTGAGCTCGTGCACAGTACAGCTGCCGCCCATTGACAGTTTGACCATTCAGAGTCTCCACTGCCTGTTTAGAAAAACAACAAAAAAACTGGCAATTAAACACATCACAAAGAAGCATTCAACTGCTTTACCTTGGATGCAGATTCATGGGTCTCAAAACTGACAAATCCAAAGCCTTTGGATTTGCCAGTGTTTTGATCCATCATCACTTTGACACTCAGAATGGTCCCAAATTCTGCAAACATGTCCTTCAGCTGGTCATCAGAGAAGTCTTCACCAAAATTTTTGATAAAGATATTAGTGAAGCGCTGGTTGTGGCCATAATCCCTCAGCCGCTCTTTTCGAGGGATAAACTTTCCCACATAGCTGTAAAAAATTGAAATTGACATCTAGGCCAACACATCACAAACGCCTTACACTTTCTTATCTTGGAGCAACATCTGATTGACTTTTTGTATGGCCATGTCTGCCGACTCCTGAGTCTCGAAGTGTACAAACCCATAACCTTTTGAACCATTCTCGTCCTGAGCGACCTGTAATATAATAATCCTCGTGACACTACACGAATACGTCACCGAAAATAAAAATGACATACCTTGCACGAAAGGATGTTTCCAAACGCACTAAAGGTGTCGTACAATGCTTTGTTGTCGATGGCTTTGTCCAAATTCTTGATAAAGATGTTTCCTACGCCAGAACGACGAAGCGCGGGGTCTCTCTGAGACCACATGATACGAATGGGTCTTCCTTTCACTGGTTCGTAATTCATTGTGTCTAGAGCTCTTTCAGCTATAACCACACGAACACACGCACACACACACACACAACGTAGATTTATAAAATAACGCTAATAGAAGCACCATACCGTCAGCTGGTTGTTGAAAGTTCACATAGGCGTATCCCAGCGACCGACGAGTCACCACGTCACGACACACACGTATCGACAACACAGGTCCGGCCTGACTGAACTTTTCGAACAGCATGGCCTCTGACACATCAGGATTCAGATCTCCCACGTACAAAGAAGCAATTGGAAAACTTGGTCCACCTGCCATTCCAGTCATTTCAAACTCCTAAACGCGGTTGTCTACACAAAGCTGTGAAAGATGAAGCTACTAAACAGCAAGTCTTTGTATTTTTGAAGAGGTTTTTTTTCCACTTTTTTCCTTTTTCTGCTTTTTCCTTTTTTTTTTTTTTTTTTTAAGCCAGCGGATGCCTAACACCTAACTACTACCTAGCGCGTGGCCGCAGCCTTTCCACTATATTAACTCTCAAAATGGTTGTGCTTGTTATTTATACCACGAGATCACGAGGTCCAGCAGGAAGTGCAATATTGTGGTTGTTTGGTAACCATTGCGCATGCTCGAGCGGCAGGGATGATGACTTCATCAACTGACGTATTTCCACGAACGAATTTGTATTTCTTTCTAGCATTGTTAAGGGACTTAGAAAAACTGTATGGCCTTTTGCTTGAACTGTTTCTCAACTTCCACTCCACAGTAGTCTCTTCATAAGCACAGCTCTCTTGGCCATTATTAATAGTTAGTGGTTCACTCACTAAGCCCAATAATGACCTGCACACAGCACCACTTCAGTGGTGGCTTGGGTTATGATATTTCCACTACCAGGAACAGCAACCAACTGGCTTGGTTCATTTTTGGTCAGGAAAAACCATTAACATGTATGTAAATGCAGAGGTGATGTTATAGCTTGTCGAAACAAGGTATGAGGCACGTGACCTTCCAGTCCTGCATAAGTGCTGCCTTTTTAAACTCCAACCTTGCAGTTGGCCCTTCACCTCTAACCACAGGCTACATGTACATAGAACCTGAAGTGGGTGTGTCCCGAAGGCTCTGTGATGAAAGGTTGCTTAACACCAAATCCATATTTGAAAAATTATCATAGACTCAGCCTAACTTCGATTAGGATTAGGGTCAGACTATTAACCAAATCGGTATGAATAGAATCAACTGCAGACCAAAACTGTAGTACCAATAACCAGGACGCTTTCGTAAATAAATGTCATAGTCAAACACGGGGGGGGGGGGGGGGGGGGGGGCTGCTCCCCCAGGCCTGGTGAATATACTTCATAAAACATGACAACCAAGGTAATAGCATATGTATTTCTTTGCACTGGGTCATATGTCCACAATGACATACACCTCGTGTGCTTCTTCAGTGTCGCGTATCTGCATGTTGGAATATGTGATGGCCTTCACCTCTGTGCCCTGTGATTAACAACAAGGATAGTCATGGCTCTCCTGAACACCACACAAGCTGCATCATTACCTGGGGATGCTTCCCGAGGTCAAATGTCTCTCCAAATCTACAAAATCACCGTCACCCCACCACACATAAATAACAAATTTATGTGCAACCTGCTGCCTAATTAAATCCACACATCTTTCCACTTGCCACACCCTCCAAAAACTATACACCGAACATCATATCCAATCCTCTACACTAGTACATCACTACACCTCCAAACACACCTCCATTGTCCACCTAATATTTCACTACTCACCCACAAGCCTCCTCCCCACATACCCCACTGCCCTGATCTTGAAATTCTGCTTGTCAAACTCCGTAATCTTCACTTCCTGTAGATTTAAGAGTTGGGATGGCAATCACTGTTACTACGTACATGTACACCATACTTTAGCCACAAAGAATGGTTCAGCACAAAATAGAAAAAGAAACTCATTTAGAAACTGAAATAGAAGCGATTCCAAGTCGTGACCTGCAGAAATCAAAGGAAGGAGAGGTATGAATCAGAAATTGCATACACGTACATGCAAACTTAGCGCCTTCCTATCCACGCCTCTTTACCTGTGGCCGTGATTTCTTCCGAGCGAGTGGCTTCAACGGTGTTGAGATCTGTAATATACCCGAACATCGCAACTGCGGCCTGAATAGTAGTTTAACATCACCAGCACAAGCACATTCGCCGACAGAGCACACCAGATGACTTACCTGCTCGAAGGCTTCGGAGAGGTTACTGCCCCCTAATTAAAAACCATCCGTTAAGGAGTCGTCGGGGCAGGCTACCAAGCTGACACGCCGAGATTTTAATACCAAAAGGATACAGGCATGCAGCCTGTGCACCAGAGTTTATCAGGGAATGAATGAGAGCGTGAATGAGCCGCGCATAGCATGCGACAGTACAGACGATCGATATTTTAGTATGTTGGGTTGGGGGGTTCAACGTACTGAATATCTGCCGTGTGATCCAGATCTGAATAAAATAGTCACGGTGCAAACAGCCCCAAAAATACGTTTATAGCCACTTACACTCGTATTTCTTTCCCGTAGTGCCGTGAGCTCTGCTCACTACAGCGAGATCGCAGGGTGGTTCCGAAGCCATAATTTTATATTTATTTAATGAACTTCATTAAGAGCCCACCAGTCTAGGCCTATCATGTCGCAAGTCGAACCCTCACTATTTAAACAAAGAATGGAAGTAAGTATGGTAAAATAGCGCAAGCTGATCCATATGGTTGTAGGCTGCTGTCCTAGGCTACGTACTAAGGCAGCTGCTTTTGAGAGAGGTGCGCTATGAATACGAGCGCATCGTTGCAGACATAGAAGGAGAAGGCGCTTCTTACTATCTGTGGTCAAGACCAGATATACTGTGTAAGCCAAAATTTACAGAGCAGAAGGATTCGGATGTAGTGACGCCCTACTTCGAACAATCCGAAGAAAACCTCATCGAGCCAGGGGTGGACACCTCCGAGCTTTCGAGAAGTCAGCTAGCTAGTGAGGAGACTGAGAACAAGGTCCAGTGCGAAAGGAAAGAGATTGAAGTGCAGACAGAACCACAGCCGTCTCCGCACTTTCCTGGCGCGGTGCAAAGAGATGAGAAGTTCGAAACGAGAGAGGCGGAAGTTCAGACGGAACTGCCACAACTAGCCCCACCTTTGGAAAAGCAGCCCGATCCTCATATGTCAGAATGCCCTGATACGCACCATGACCCTCCAGTTTTCATGGAAACGTACCTTGGTACGTTACAGCAGCCCGCCATGGAGTTGCCCAAGGACAAGGAAGCATTGCTGGAACTGAGAGCCAAGGTTGCCATGGAGCTGATGTGGGTGAATCAAGCCATCACAAGTAGACAGAAGGTGAGCCATATGGGAGCCTCTGTAACACATACCATATGGTTTCCCTCCTTTTGACTCCAGTATCTTCAGCTCAAAGAATCACTTAAGGCTGACAGTTGAGCTGTTACAATCGTAACACACAATCCCACACATGTGCACATTATATGTTGTACAGTACATATTCCATGGGCAGTGAGATGCCTGGAGTGGGAGGCCATGTTGGGTTTTTGTCTATCACTGCCTGAGGGTCACAAGGGGGTGGGAGAAGGGAGGGTGGTGGAGGAAGGAAAGAGAGTGAGAATGTGGATGGCACTATCCTTTCATTTCCCTCACTTCATCTTACTTGTACACTCTATTCCTCCATTTTGCTGTCTGAAATGCTGTGTTGCTCCTGGACTCTGCTGATATAGATGTGTTTCCATAGTGACAAGACAAACGGTCTAGCACCAGAGTGAAGAACAGTGAATGAATGCACATTATAGGGTATCTGCTCATATACAAGTTTGTTCCAACCGAGTTGGACATTCTAGTAGGTGGCTGACTGCCTTCATCTAATTTTGTATTCAAATTAAATGACAGGTAAATAATTAAGTTAAAAATAAGATAGGTTGATAAAGAGATCCAGCCCAAAAGTAAAAATCTGTTGAATTTTTAGCCCATTGATTCAAGATCAAATGTTGTTACTTGTGCCATAATGGGCTGTTTTTATTCCAAGTGGCTTAAATATACATTCTAATTGGCTAATAAACTACGTCTGAAATATTACTCGTCTAATAATGAACCTTATCTGGAAATTAGCTAAAGCATATACAAGGGACTACATTGAAAGTCACCCACACACACATAAAAGTTTGTTCCTGTGCTGCTGGACGTACAATGTGGATTTTCAAGATGGTGTCCATACCTATTCAGCCTCTTGGCCTTACACAGTAGGTTGCTATCTGAAACTGGTTCAACACTCTAGAAATGAGCCGATTCTATGATGTCAGACTTAGGGAGGGAGAAAGAGGAGTTTGAGGGAAGGAGAAAGATTACCTTCTAAATCACACTATTTTTGTGTTTCTAAACCTTGCCGCTGACATAATGCGATATGTAGGGCGTGTCCATCAATATAACTACCCATCTGCAGTTCCACTCTTAGGTATTCATGTTTCTCTTGCTTGTGTCACAACTGCAACTGCACATCTTTTGAGGACTACTGGTGTGGGCTCTAATTAAGGTGCCTTGACTTAAGTAAGGTTTGCAGTCTTTTGTTCATCAGTAGCTGTGCTGGTGAGGCAATGTTGTACCTGGTGCTTACCAGTTGTCCCCCCCCCAATGTTAATCAGTTCCAGAACACTTAGGTACAGATCTTGATCATCAGCTTTGGGCTCGTCTTATTATTCACTAACAACCCCCCCTTTTCTGAAATCCTGGATACGCCCCTGGACTTGGTGGGCAAATAGCATTGCAAACTAGTATTCACACAGTAAGCCTTAGTTGGATGACACACAACTTTTAAAATTAAATGTATGCAAGTCGTGGGTGTTTACATCTAAGTTTGCATGGAACAGATGTGTTGTTATTGTGCATCAATTGCAAGTCCTCCAGGGATTGGACCATGTTCCAAGGTGATTCACCCAGGGCAACCAATGGTTCAGTTCTGAAGAACAAGGCCTGGTCCCAGCAGGAACCAGTGGTACAAGGCCTGGTCTCTGTCATTAGGGGGTACATGTGGAGCTCTATACTACATCATTTCCCTTTGACTCCAGTACCTTCAGGTAAATGAATCACTTTTTAAAAAGGGCTTACAAATATGCAACCCCTCCCACACACATTTGTGCACACCCTAAGTCACATGTCACTTGCTACAAAAACCTTGATGCTAAGTCATAGCCTCCTGCTGTTATGCTGATTGGCTGCAAAGGTGACCCTTCTTCCGGGGTGCCCAATAGAAATCCCACTCTTCCTAGCCAGTGTAGGGCCATCCGCATTGCTTTTGTGGTCAACATGCACCTTTGCTTTGTGTATGTTCTCAGCTTTGGGCTGGTCTGGTACCTGATCCATCTTGTCTTTGGGCAGGTCTGGTACCTGATCCATCTTGTCTTTGGGCAGGTCTGGTACCTGATCCATCTTGTCTTTGGGCTGGTCTGGTGCCTGATCCATCTTGTCTTGGGCTGGTCTGGTACCTGATCCATCCTGTCTTTGGGCTGGTCTGGTGCCTGATCCATCATGTCTTTGGGCAGGTCTGGTACCTGATCCATCTTGTCTTTGGGCAGGTCTGGTACCTGATCCATCTTGTCTTTGGGCTGGTCTGGTACCTGATCCATCTTGTCTTTGGGCAGGTCTGGTACCTGATCCATCTTGTCTTTGGGCAGGTCTGGTACCTGATCCTTCTTGTCTTTGGGCAGGTCTGGTACCTGATCCATCTTGTCTTTGGGCAGGTCTGGTACCTGATCCATCTTGTCTTTGGGTTGGTCTGGTACCTGATCCATCTTGTCTTTGGGCTGGTCTGGTACCTGATCCATCTTGTCTTTGGGCAGGTCTGGTACCTGATCCATCTTGTCTTTGGGCAGGTCTGGTACCTGATCCATCTTGTCTTTGGGCTGGTCTGGTACCTGATCCATCTTGTCTTTGGGCAGGTCTGGTACCTGATCCATCTTGTCTTTGGGCAGGTCTGGTGCCTGATCCATCTTGTCTTGGGCTGGTCTGGTACCTGATCCATCTTGTCTTTGGGCAGGTCTGGTACCTGATCCATCTTGTCTTTGGGCAGGTCTGGTGCCTGATCCATCTTGTCTTTGGGCTGGTCTGGTACCTGATCCATCCTGTCTTTGGGCTGGTCTGGTACCTGATCCATCTTGTCTTTGGGCAGGTCTGGTACCTGATCCATCTTGTCTTTGGGCAGGTCTGGTACCTGATCCATTTTGTCTTTGGGCAGGTCTGGTACCTGATCCATCTTGTCTTTGGGCAGGTCTGGTGCCTGATCCATCTTGTCTTGGGCTGGTCTGGTACCTGATCCATCTTGTCTTTGGGCAGGTCTGGTACCTGATCCATCTTGTCTTTGGGCAGGTCTGGTGCCTGATCCATCTTGTCTTGGGCTGGTCTGGTACCTGATCCATTCTGTCTTTGGGCTGGTCTGGTACCTGATCCATCTTGTCTTTGGGCAGGTCTGGTACCTGATCCATCTTGTCTTTGGGCAGGTCTGGTACCTGATCCATCTTGTCTTTGGGCTGGTCTGGTACCTGATCCATCTTGTCTTTGGACAGGTCTGGTACCTGATCCATCTTGTCTTGGGCTGGTCTGGTAGCTGATCCATCTTGTCTTTGGGTTGGTCTGGTACCTGATCCATCTTGTCTTTGGGCTGGTCTGGTACCTGATCCATCTTGTCTTTGGGCTGGTCTGGTACCTGATCCATCTTGTCTTTGGGCTGGTTTGGTACCTGATCCATCTTGTCTTTGGGCTGGTCTGGTACCTGATCCATCTTGTCATTGGGCTGGTCTGGTACCTGATCCATCTTGTCTTTGGGCAGGTCTGGTACCTGATCCATCTTGTCTTCGGCATCAACGTAGGTCCACACTGTCATTGAATCCACAGCCATAGGTGAGGTCCACGTTGGGTACCACTGGGCCTTGTTGTAAAAGCTGCTTACAGAGTGAGGGTCACTGTTGGACCATGGCTTGTTGCCCTCCTACACCATGCTCGCTTCACCTCACATCCATCTGCTGTGCTGTCATTGAGCAACTAGAAACAATTGCAATACAAAATGTCACATACCAGAACCTACAGAGCTGGGACCAGCTACCTACTTGTATAGCTAACTTTGCACCTACTTTATTTAGAGGACCACCTCAGAGGAAGAACCTCACTTAGTGAGGAAAATACCCTATTAACATTGCTTTGGTCAAACAAAATAAAGACATAGCATGGCATAATTTGTGTTAAGAATCATGGCACCTGCTGGTGCTTCCTGATATGCTGCCACTGGCCTGCTTCTCCAGATTTCTAGAAGCCCATGCGTAAGATATAACACCACTGGGGAGGAGGGAAAGTCCAGTATATTGACTGTGCACACGACGCCTAGAATGATCACATGTCCTCCGAAACCATGTCTAACTCCCTCCTCGTACATGTACACCTCCCTAGCCCCCATGCATATTGACATCTCTTGGTGCAGCCTTGCCTGTGCACGACTGCCAACTTTATTGAACAGCAACATCCTACATACACCTCCAACATACTGACAACACCAACCACATATATCCACAAACACAATCACCACACAAACCACACTCAGGGCAGGGACCAACAAACCATGGCTACTTTTGATTTTAACCTAATTTATTTAGAGGTGGTGGGCCCACATCACCTCAGGGGAAAAAACCTCACTGAAGTGAGGAAAAAACCTTCCTCACTGCTCTGGACACCACTAATATATCACAAGTTCTTCAGTCGAGGGTTTCAGCTTTCATCTGTGTTATCAACATGAGGAAAGTTACTCGCTCTCTTACATACAGAGGCATCCCATCCCCATAGCAACAACAGCCACCCGGCTGAAACACAATCAATCACATGTACCCTGGCAGCCACCTGGCGGAAACACACAGCAGAACTGCCCATACATAAACCAGCCATCTGGCTTAACACAATCCACCAATGTACACTGACTTCTTTCCCGCTCACATGTACCTCTGCCACCACGTGGTCACATCACGTGCTGTACAACCAATCACATACGGAGGGAGCATAGTTTTAATTCACTACATTCAACCGACAGAAACATGTTATACTGTGGCTGACTACTGTGTATGCATATCCAACACTCATCAACGGCCTGACACCCCAACATTGCATCAGCATGCCAGCATATCAATACTCTTCAACAGCTATACCTACCCTACAATCTGTTGGCTACATTCAACCTGCATTCCTATAGGAAGCATATTCTAATTCGTTCCTGAAAAGTATATCATGCTTGCTTCACCCAACCCTTGGCATCTGCCTCATCCTTTCAGTTGGTAGTCACGAAGCACGCTAATTGCTTCTTCAACCTTGGCCTTGAGGGACTCTGGCTCTTCCAGCATGTATAGCAGGTCAGAGTTATCCAACTCCAACAGCATCCCAGTTATCTTGCCAGCCAAGTCATTGTGCAGAGGGTAGATCAGACGGTACAACTCCTCGCCAATCAAGTCTTTCTGCTGCTGTGGTCCTGAACTGGTAAGTAGCTGGAGCTTAAGGAGCTCCAGGGATGTTGGGACACCAGGGCTTGAATCCTGCCTGGTGCGTAATGGTGGCCTGGTGCGTAATCTTGGGACACGACGGCTTGAATCCTGCCTGGTGCGTACTGATGGATTGAACTTGGTTCCTGCCCTCTGCCCAGGGGTAAGTACCTGGAGGAACTCCTGGGATATTGGAACACCAGGGCTAGAATCCTGCGTTTGACCCTAAAGAGACAGATATATGCATATTGTGATTGCAAATGACCCTTTCCTTTTTGCCCCCTTACTTTCCTTGTACCACACTCAATGTTATGGCAAACGTGAGTACTTGCATGCATGGTTTCTGCACATCCATAGTTGGGAATTGAAGTAGGACTGTTCTATTCACTTATTTTCATGAAGTTCTGTCAAAAACTAATTTCCCCCACTACCACCACCTCCATGGGCTGCCATAGCCGGGGAAGAGGCCAAGGGGGATTATTAAGAATTGTTACAAGGATTACTAAATTGGAGTTAATTATCCAATTAATTATTAAAATATATGGATCAGTTATAACCAATCAATCTGCAGGCGTATAGTTGGGATGAACATTATTAAGGAGGACACTATAATATCTGCTACAAATAGTGACCGTGCACACAACACCTAGAGCGCCCACATGTCTGCAGAAACCACCTGTAATACTATGACTCCACCCCTCCCATGGCACTGTGCTTGCTCACAAAGCACTCTTACAGCTTAAATGTAAGCAAGGCAATGGACCGATATAGGTAGGTGGTGTTTTATCATCACTAGGCAACAGCAAAAGCACTGCCTATAGAAAACACACTTGCTTATAAAGTACATATTTAATGGTCTAACTATCAAGGTGAGCAAACAAGGGGAGGAGCCCACTATCAGTCTACCTTTGATTGTACACTGCTACTTGTTGACTGTGCATTGTTGTTGGCTGACAACAAGGGATTCACTTGCTGCTTGTTGGGATCAACAGCACCTGATTTGTGACTCTTTCCAGCTGGTGGAACATGGAGTGGCCTCTCCTAGAGGTAAATAAATAAGCATGACACACCCAATAGCCCAGATTTTCCTTTCTCACCTTTGCATTCTCTTTCCGCAAATTGTGGCCATGACCCATGATGGGATAGGGAGACCTCTCTTCCAATGAGATAGGGAGACCTCTCTTCCTATGAGATAGGAAGACCAGCTCCCATGAGATAGGGGGACCTCTCTTCCCATGAGATAGGGAGACCTCTCTTCCCATGAGATAGGGAGACCTCTCTTCCCATGAGATAGGGAGACCTCTCTTCCCATGAGATAGGGAGACCTCTCTTCCCATGAGATAGGGGGACCTCTCTTCCTATGAGATAGGAAGACCTCCCATGAGATAGGGAGATCTCTCTTCCCATGAGATAGGGATACCTCACATTCTATGCCACACTTGTGACATGAACATAGTGAAATTAAAATGGACTCACTCTGAATCAGTAATACCACCATTGCTCTTCTTAGTAATGAAGTTTTTCCTTCCACTGGCTATTTGCTCTGTTTTTGCACTCTCCAGCTGTGATGTCAGCTCCTCAACACATTCCTTTAACATCTTGTTCTCTTCTTCCAATCTCCGTAACTGCTCGTACAGCTGAGAGAGTTCAAGATCTCTTTGCCCCTGAAGCTCCACCTTTGCCCCGCCTTCTGTTTCCTGCTGCACCCCCTGAGCATACTGGCTACTCTCCTTCATCTCCCCCACCTGGGAACACAGCTCACCTGACGATGGCCTGTCCTTCTCCTCGTAGCTCAAACATGCAAGGGCCACTTTTAGAATAGGATGAGCAGGGTCAACAAGGTCAATATGAGACTTGCGACGCTCAGGTTCCGGTATGGGAACTTCAATCGGGTTTGGACCATACTTTGGGTCACTTATTCTCCTGCATGGTGGCCCAGGGGCTGGAAACTTACATGTCAGTATTTGAATGGCCAGCACACCATATGAGAAGCTGTCTAACTTGTTGGTGTAAACAGGTTTGTCCATTAGTGCCTCTGGTGGCATGTATGCCGCACACCCTGGTACCCGGGTGAGGCCAGACATGTGCTGATCGGTCCCCATCAGTTTGGACATGCCAAAGTCCGTGACCTTTGCCCTCTTGTCCTTTGTGAGGAGAACATTGTTGCTGGAGAGGTCGCGGTGGATGATATCGTTGCAGTGGAGGTATGCAAGGGCCAGGGATATGTCGTGACAGAGGTTGACCACGGTGTGGAAGGGGAAGGGGGGGAGGGAGTGGGAGGGGGAGTGAGAGGGGGAGGAGGTCTCCAGGAAGGAGGTGAGGCTAGAATCCATTAGCTCCATGAGGAGGACAGGATTACCGGGACCCTCTTCGTGGGTGTCAAGGTACTGGATGATGTTGGGGTGTGCGAGTGAGCTTAGTATCTTGCACTCCTGATTAAAGCTTTGAATATTTCGATCGCTCGCCACGATCGGATGCAGCAGCTTGGCTGCACACAGGAGTCCGTCACACTGAGCTTTGCACACCATTCCGTAGGCTCCACGGCCGATCTTTTGGTCCTTAAGAATATGGATCTTCTGAAAGCGACAGCCTTTGTGAAGTTGAGCCATTGTTGTACACAATTGCAATCGACAGTCACAGTATACACGGCTAACTCCTACCGGTGGCGTAACGCCGCCGATCGTGGCTTCGGCCAAAGATGGGCGTCACTGAGGTCTTGCCATGACGTAATTATGGAATATTCCAACATTACGTCATGGCACGAGAGACTAGCCTAAACCTAACAATCGTAGAGGTAAGAGCTTGGTCCAAGGAGTGCACCCCTTCCCCCCCCCCCCCCCTCGGCTCGTAAAATTATTCACTAACAACCCCCCCTTTTCTGAAATCCTGGATACGCCCCTGGACTTGGTGGGCAAATAGCATTGCAAACTAGTATCCACACAGTAAGCCTCAGTTGGATGACACACAACTTTTAAAATTAAATGTATGCAAGTCGTGGGTGTTTACATCTAAGTTCGTATGAAACAGATGTGTTGTTATTGTGCACCAGTTGCAAGTCCTCCAGGGAACCTTGGCTCAGTTATGACCAGGTCCCAGCAGGAACCAGTGGTACAAGGCCTGGTCCCAGCAGGAACCAGTGGTACAAGGCCTGGTCCCAGCAGGAACCAGTGGTACAAGGCCTGGTCCCAGCAGGAACCAGTGGTACAAGGCCTGGTCCCAGCAGGAACCAGTGGTACAAGGCCTGGTCCCAGCAGGAACCAGTGGTACAAGGCCTGGTCCCAGCAGGAACCAGTGGTACAAGGCCTGGTCCCAGCAGGAACCAGTGGTACAAGGCCTGGTCCCAGCAGGAACCAGTGGTACAAGGCCTGGTCCCAGCAGGAACCAGTGATAAAAGGCCTGGTCCCAGCAGGAACCAGTGGTAAAAGGCCTGGTCCCAGCAGGAACCAGTGGTAAAAGGCCTGGTCCCAGCAGGAACCAGTGGTAAAAGGCCTGGTCCCAGCAGGAACCAGTGGTAAAAGGCCTGGTCCCAGCAGGAACCAGTGGTACAAGGCCTGGTCTCTGTCATTAGGGGGTACATGTGGAGCTCTATACTACATCATTTCCCTTTGACTCCAGTACCTTCAGGTAAATGAATCACTTTTTTAAAAGGGCTTACAAACATACAACCCCTCCCGCACACATTTGTGCACACATCCTACATGTAAGTCACATGTCACTTGCTACAAAAACCTTGATGCTGGGTCATAGCCTCCTGCTGTTATGCTGATTGGCTGCAAAGGTGACCTTTCTTCCGGGGTGCCCAATAGAAATCCCACTCTTCCTAGCCAGTGTAGGGCCATCCGCATTGCTTTTGCAGTCAACATGCACCTTTGCTTTGTGTACGTTTTCAGCTTTGGGTTGGTCTGGTACCTGATCCATCTTGTCTTTGGGCTGGTCTGGTACCTGATCCATCTTGTCTTTGGGCTGGTCTGGTACCTGATCCATCTTGTCTTTGGGCTGGTCTGGTACCTGATCCATCTTGTCTTTGGGCTGGTCTGGTACCTGATCCATCTTGTCTTTGGGCTGGTCTGGTACCTGATCCATCTTGTCTTTGGGCTGGTCTGGTACCTGATCCATCTTGTCTTTGGGCCGGTCTGGTACCTGATCCATCTTGTCTTTGGGCCGGTCTGGTACCTGATCCATCTTGTCTTTGGGCCGGTCTGGTACCTGATCCATCTTGTCTTTGGGCTGGTCTGGTACCTGATCCATCTTGTCTTCGGCATCAACGTAGGTCCACACTGTCACTGAATCCACAGCCATAGGCGATGTCCACGTTGGGTACCACTGGGCCTTGTTGTTGTAAAAGCTGTTTACAGAGTGAGGGTCGCTGTTGGACCATGGCTTGTTGCCCACCCTATATCATGCTCGCTTCACCTCACATTCATGCCCATCTGCTATGCTGTCATGACCAACTAGAAACTATTGCAATGTCACATGACATTATACGCATACCAGAACCTACAGAGCTGGGACCAGCTACGTACTTGTATAGCTAACTTTGCGCCTACTTTATTTAGAGGACCACCTCAGGGGAAGAACCTCACTTAGTGAGCTGCTCTGGTCAAACAAAATAAAGGCATGGCATGGCTGTGCTAATAATCATGGCACCTGCTGGTGCTTCCTGATATGCTGTCACTGGCCTGCTTCTCCAGATTTCTAGAAGCCCATGCGTAAGGTATAACACCACTGGGGAGGAGGGAAAGTCCAGTATATTGACTGTGCACACGACGCCTAGAATGCTCACATGTCCTCAGAAACCATGTCTAACTCCCTCCTCGTACATGTACACCTCCCTAGCCCCCATGCATATTGACATCTCTTGGTGCAGCCTTGCCTGTGCACGACTGCCAACTTTATTGAACAGCAACATCCTACATACACCTCCAACATACTGACAACACCAACCATATATATCCACAAACACAATCACCACACAAACCACACTCAGAACAGGGACCAACAAACCATGGCTACTTTTGATTTTAACCTAATTTATTTAGAGGTGGTGGGCCCACACCACCTCAGGGGAAAAAACCTCACTGAGTAAGGAAAAAAACCTTCCTCACTGCTCTGGACACCACAACATTCCTCAGTTGAGGGTCTTCGGCATTTATCTGTGTTATCAACATGAGGAAAGTTACTCGCTCTCTTACATACAGAGGCATTCCATCCCCATAGCAACAACAGCCACCCGGCTGAAACACAATCAATCACATGTACCCTGGCAGCCACCTGGCCGAAACACACAGCAGAACTGCCCATACATAAACCAGCCATCTGGCTTAACACAATCCACCAATGTACACTGACTTCTTTCCCGCTCACATGTACCTCTGCCACCACGTGGTCACATCACGTGCTGTACAACCAATCCACATATGGAGGGAGCATAGTTTTAATTCACTACATTCAACCGACAGAAACATGTTATACTGTGGCTGACTACTGTGTATGCATATCCAACACTCATCAACGGCCTGACACCCCAACATTGCATCAGCATGCCAGCATATCAATACTCTTCAACAGCTATACATACCCTACAGTCTGTTGGCTACATTCAACCTGCATTCCTATAGGAAGCATATTCTAATTCGTTCCTGAAAAGTGTATTTCCTATATCATGTTTGCATCACGAAGCACGCTAACTGCTTCTTCAACCTTGGCCTTGAGGGACTCTGGCACTTCCAGCATGTGCAGCAGCTCAGAGTTATCCATCTCCAACAGCATCCCAGTTAACTCGCCAGCCAAGTCATTGTGCAGAGGGTAGATCAGACGGTACAACTCCTCACCAATCAACTGCTTCTGCTGCTGTGGTCCTGAACTGGTAAGTACCTGGAGGAACTCCTGGGATATTGGGACATGAGGGCTAGAATCCTGCATGGTGCGAAATGTTGGGACACCAGGCCTAGAACTAAGCTGACTGGTGCGTACTATTGGGACACGCCTGATGCGTGCTGATGGATTGAACTTGGCTCCTGCCCTCTGCCCAGGAGTAAGTACCTGGAGGAACTCCAGGGATGTTGGGACACCAGGGTGGAGTAACTCCTGGGATATTGGGACACGAGGGCTAGAATCCTGCATGGTGCGAAATGTTGGGACACCAGGCCTAGAACTAAGCTGACTGGTGCGTACTATTGGGACACGCCTGATGCGTGCTGATGGATTGAACTTGGCTCCTGCCCTCTGCCCAGGAGTAAGTACCTGGAGGAACTCCAGGGATGTTGGGACACCAGGGTGGAGTAACTCCTGGGACGTTGAGACACCAGGGCTAGAACCCTGCATTTGACCCTAAAGAGACAGATATATGCATATTTTGATTGCAATTGACCCTTTCCTTTTCGCCCCCTTACTTTCCTTGTACTCAATGTTATGGCAAACTTGAGTACTTGCATGCATGGTTTCTACACATCAAATTTTGCCATAGTTGGGAATTGAAGTACTGAGGACTTTATTTTCACTTATTTTCATGAAGTTCTGTCAAAAATGAATTTCCCCCACTACCACCACCTCCATGGGCTGCCATAGCCGGGGAAGAGGCCAAGGGGATTATTAAGAATTGTTACAAGGATTACTGAATTGGAGTTAATTATCCAATTAATTATTAAAATATATGGATCAGTTATAACCAATCAATCTGCAGGCGTATAGTTGGGATGAACATTATTAAGGAGGACACTATAATATCTGCTACAAATAGTGACTGTGCACACAACACCTAGAATGCTCATATGTCTGCAGAAACCACCTGTAATACTATGACTCCACCCCTCCCATGGCACTGTGCTTGCTCACAAAGCACTCTTACAGCTTAAATGTAAGCAAGGCAATGGCCCTATAGGTAGGTGATGTTTTATCACCACTAGGCAACAGCAAAAGCACTGCCTATAGAAAAACACACAAGACACAACAATGATGCTTGCTTATAGATTTACAGTACATATTTGATGGTCTAACTATCAAGGTGAGCAAACATTGGGAGGAGCCCACTATCAGTTTACCTTTGACTGTACACTGCTACTTGTTGACTGTGCATTGTTGTTAGCTGACAACAAGGGATTCACTTGCTGCTTGTTGGGATCAACAGCACCTGATTTGTGACTCTTTCCAGCTGGTGGAACATAGAGTGGCCTCTCCTAGAGGTAAACAAATAAACATGACACAACCAATTGCCCAGATTTTCCTTTCTCACCTTTGCATTCTCTTTCTGCCAATTGTGGCCATGACCCATGAGATAGGGAGACCTCTCTTCCCATGAGATAGGGAGACTTCTCTTTCTATGAGATAGGAAGACCTCCCATGAGATAGGGAGACCTCTCTTCCCATGAGATAGGGATACCTCACATTCTATGTCACACTTGTGACATGAACATAGTGAAATTAAAATGGACTCACTCTGAATAAGTAATACCACCATTGCTCGTCTTAGTAATGACGTTTTCCCTTCCATTGGCTCTTTGTTCTGTTTTTGCATTCTCCTTCTTTGGTGTCAGCTCCTCAACACATTCCTTTAACATCTTGTTCTCTTCTTCCAATCTC
Organism: Spongilla lacustris; assembly: GCA_949361645.1. NCBI lineage: Eukaryota > Metazoa > Porifera > Demospongiae > Spongillida > Spongillidae > Spongilla > Spongilla lacustris. The sequence goes on from OX442428.1 coordinate 1,036,700, forward strand.
CATAACTGCTCACGCAGCTGAGAGAGTTCAAGATTTCTTTGCCCCTGAAGCTCCACCTTTGCCCCGCCTTCTGCTTCCTGCTGCACCCTCTCAGCATACTGGCTACTTTCCTTCATCTCCCCCACCTGGGAACACAGCTCACCTGATGATGGCCTGTCCTTCTCCTCGTAGCTCAAACATGCAAGGGCCACTTTTAGAATAGGATGAGCAGGGTCAACGAGGCCAATATGAGACTTGCGACGTTCAGGTTCCGGTATGGGAACTTCAATCGGGATTGGACCATACTTTGGGTCACTTATTCTCCTGCGTGGTGGCCCAGGGGCTGGAAACTCACGAGTCAGTATTTGAATGGCCAGTACACCATATGAGAAACTGTCTAACTTGTTTGTGTAAACAGGTTTGTCCATTAGTGCCTCTGGTGGCATGTAGGCTGCACACCCTGGTACCTGGGTGAGGCGAGACATGTGCCGATCGGTCCCCATCAGTTTGGACATGCCAAAGTCCGTGACCTTTGCCCTCTTGTCCTTTGTGAGAAGAACATTGTTGCTGGAGAGGTCGCAGTGGATGATATCGTTGCAGTGGAGGTATGCAAGGGCCAGGGATATGTCATGACAGAGGTTGACCTCAGTGTGGAAGGGGAAGGGGGGAGGGAGGGGGAGGGGGAGGGAGGAGGTCTCCAGGAAGGAGGTGAGGCTAGAATCCATCAGCTCCATGAGGAGGACAGGATTACCGGGACCCTCTACGTGGGTGCCAAGATACAGGATGATGTTGGGGTGTGCGAGTGAGCTTAGTATCTTGCACTCCTGGTGAAAGCTCTGTATGGTCCAGTCGCTCGCCACCATCGTATGCAGCAGCTTGGCTGCACACAGGAGGCCGTCACATTGAGCTTTGCACACCATTCCGTAGGCTCCACGACCGATCTCTTGGTCCTTAAGAATACGGATCTTCTGAAAGCGACAGCCGCTGTGGAGTTGGGCCATTGTAGTACACGTGTCAGGGGCTGTTATTAGTTATTCATAAGTGGGTGTGGTAAATCGATTGAAGAACTGAGAAATCTCTGCATGTATTGCAAAGATATTTCGAAGCAGCAGAGCAGTGAATATATATCAGGGGCGAATGCAGGAATTTTTTAAGGGGGGGGCACAATTAGTAAAAAAAGTGGGCGTGGGTCTCCAAAAGGGGGTGGGTGCGGTAGGGGGATGTGCCCCCTTTCGCGCGAAGCGCGGGAGCTTTTGACAATATATAGCCTTAAAACTCAGTATTCAACACGTACGTAGCATTTGCCGCCATTACTAACAAGAAAATTATTTGCATCGTGCGGTTAGATACGCTAATGTTGATGCTACCAAAGCTGCATGCGTAGGAATGTTAAGTCGTCACAAATGTTCCGCTCCGTCACGAAATCAATTATGGCCTATGCGGGTGGTCGCAAATTGTAAAAATCTAAGACTTAGGGGGCTTGTCCAAACGACTTTTCGTCATTGTGACGTTTGGGGGGGAGGGGGTTGAAGGCTATGACGCTAAAGAAAATTTTATCGTTTTTTTTTTTTAAATACAGAGTTGTATAAGACCACAATGATCACAAATCTCCAATGACTCTCATAGTCAGACATATACATTGAGTCATGTTCCATGCTACAATGAAACAAAAGCACTATGACGTTAAAAGGGTGGGTTATTATACTTAAAATAGGAATACACAACCTTGGCTTCCATCCATTCATCCCTTGAAGTTAAAGTCTGTTAAACATAGTGGGATTCTAGTCATTATGTGGTGACACTACTGGCAACAAATTGAAAGTATGAATGCATGGTGGGCTGCCTAAGAAGAAAAATGCTAATCTCTAAAACATATAAAGCACCAGTCAGTTGGCACTATTCTTTGTGTTGCTTTACTGCAGCGTTATCTGATTGCAAGTATCCGGCTTCTGCAAGGAACTATGGTTATATAGTCTAAACAACAATGCACTCAGCTGCCTGCTATTTTGTGTGCATTTCCATTATCTGGCTTCACCAGCAGGATCTCATGCAAGAGATATTGCAAAGTATTACAGATCTTTTGTTGGTAGGGATTTTAAGGCACTGGCACAGATGGCTCTCTTCGTCCTTTCACCATTCCTGACTCCTGCTGAAGTGTGGCTTGTTCTTTCATTACATTTCAGGTCATTTATAAATTGCTTATTGCCGGTGACAGATTCAATCCTGAAAAATTATGAAGCAGCCAAGCTGAAGTTCAGAATTTCGTTAAAACCAACACCCTGGACTGATTTACGGAGAAAATGCAAGATTCACTTGCTTCTTCATAATATGTGAATGTTTGGTCCCACTTCTCGCTTCAGCACTGAAAGGTTTGTCATTTACTTTTACAAAATCATTCTGAAGGTGTGAAAGCTACAATTCACTAATAAAATGCAGGAATATTTGCCGCAGCAAGCAAGCCCCCTAGTAAGAATATTGCTAACAACTTCACAATTCAGGTAAGCGTCAGATTTTTATTTTCTGGAGTGTATAGGTATGCGCTACACCTCTAGCTGAAAGGTAAAGTTTTGCAATCTTATCTTGAAAATTATACTTTGATTTTTTTGCTAAGGTGCGGAGATGCACTTTATCGCTACGTGGAAGTTTAACGTTTTATTGGAGGTGCATGCATCTGTACAAGCCGCCAACCTGGTACATTACGAAAGGTCGGTGGTAATAGATTAATTGAATCACATTAAATCGTATAGCAAGCATGTTGGTTCTGTTGTGTTTGCATGGGATCTATGCTCCTGATTCAGGGAGTATCTCGCTATACAAAGATTTCACTCTGCTATTGCCTCCAGGCATTACCCTTGCAACTATTGGCCATGTTGCCAAGGGTCAGGTGGCCTAGCTATTAATTTGTGTGACCATGTGGTGTACAGTAAGTTGTTTGCAACTGTTTATACAATCATGACTTTTCAGCCAGAAACTTGAACTTATTACAACCTTTTCTGTTATATCACATGATTCACCCAAACCTTGGCTCAGTTTTGAAGAACAAGGGACCTATACCACACCATTCTCCTCCCTTAGACTCCAGTATCAAATCACTTTTTAAAAAGGAGCCCTTACAAACATACAACCCCTCCCACACACATTTGTACACACCCTAAGTCACATGTTGCTTGCTACAAAAACCTTGATGCCGGGTCATAGACTCCTGCTGTTATGCTGATTGGCTGCAAAGGTAACCCTTCTTCCATGGTGCCCAATAGAAATCCCACTCTTCCTAGCCAGTGTAGGGCCATCCGCATTGCTTTTGTGGTCAACATGCACCTTTGCTTTGTGTACGTTTTCAGGTTTGGGCTGGTCTGGTACCTGATTCATCTTGTCTTTGGGCTGGTCTGGTACCTGATCCATCTTGTCTTTGGGCCGGTCTGGTACCTGATCCATCTTGTCTTTGGGCTGGTCTGGTACCTGATTCATCTTGTCTTTGGGCCGGTCTGGTACCTGATCCATCTTGTCTTTGGGCTGGTCTGGTACCTGATCCATCTTGTCTTCGGCATCAATGTAGGTCCACACTGTCACTGAATCCACAGCCATAGGCGAAGTCCATGTTGGCTACCACTGGGCCTTGTTGTTGTAAAAGCTGTTTACAGAGTGAGGGTCACTGTTGGACCATGGCTTGTTGCCCACCCTATATCATGCTCACTTCACCTCGCATTCATCTGCTGTGCTGTCATTGAGCAACTAGAAACAATTGCAATACAAAATGTCACATATCAGCAGGGACCAGCTACCTACATGCATAGCTAACTTTGTGCCTACTTTATTTAGAGGACCACCTCAGGGGGAAAAAACCTCAATTATCCTGAGGAAATAAACTTATAAACACTGCTCTGATCAAACAAAATAGACATGGCATGGCATAAGAATCATGGCACCTGCTGGTGCTTCCTGATATGCTGCCACTGGCCTGCTTCTCCAGATTTCTAGAAGTCTGTGCATAAGAGATAGCAGCACTGTGTGTGTGTGTGGGGGGGGGGGGGGGAGAGTGCAATATATAGCACATGACGCCTAGAATGCTCACATGTCCGCAGAAACCATCTGTTATACTGTGGCTGGCTACTGTGCATGCATATCCAACACTCATCAACGGCCTGACACCCCAACATTGCATCAGCAGCTATACATACCCTACAATCTGTTGGCTACACTCAAACTGCATTCCTATAGGAAACATTTTTTTTTCTGCTAACTCATTCCTGAAATGTGTATCTTCTATTCACCCAACCCAATTTGACATAATTCGTTTGTCGTCATCCACCTCCAGTTCAGGCATTTGGAGGTTGCTGCCTTTCCTCCCTCAGTTGGTGGTCACGAAGCACGCTAACTGCTTCTTCAACCTTGGCCTTGAGGGACTCTGGCACTTTCAGCATGTGCAGCAGCTCAGAGTTATCCATCTCCAACAGCATCCCAGTTATCTTGCCAGCCAAGTCATTGTGCAGAGGGTAGATCAGACGGTACAACTCCTCACCAATCAACTGCTTCTGCTGCTGTGGTCCTGAACTGGTAAGTACCTGGAGGAACTCCTGGAATGTTGGAACACCAGGGCTAGCACCCTGCATGGTGCATACTAATGGATTGAACTTGGCTCCTGCCCTCTGCCCAGGCTGGACTACAGGCTGTGTCTGCTGCATCCTTGGCTGCTGTTGGTTGACACACTGTGGTGTTGGCATGCAAATTGCATTCATGGATCCTCCTCGGGGCATGTTGCTCCTGTTGCGTTGTTGTGGCCCAATGCCTCCACCATAGGGGCTTTGGTACCGGAACTGGTTGTTGCCCTGCCATGGTCGATAGCCAAGAGGGAAGAACGCTCTCTGTCCTTGTGGTGGCATGGCACTGCCCAGCAGGAAAGGTTGTTGGTAGAATGGCATTTGACCCTAAAGCGGCAAATGTATGTATGCTGTAATAGCAAATGCCCCACACCACTTACAGTGCTCATAGGCATGTTGCCCTGTCGTGCCATGGTACGCTGCATACGAAGTGTTGCAAGGTGCTGTTGACGCTCCTCCTTACGCTGAGCAAGGGCGACGTAAAGTGGTCTAGAAACGATGATACGGCCATTCATTTCAGTAACAGCCTTGGTTGCCTCTTCAGGTGAGCTGAAACACACAAACCCAAAGCCACGGGAGCGGCCAGTCTCATCAACCATCACCTGCCAACCACAGGAAACGCAATAACTTTAAACAGCAATTTTAAAGGAAGGGTATTAATAGTACCCTAACACTTGTTATGCTCCCAAACTTGTTGAATTCCTTGCACAGTCGTTCGTCATCCACCTCATCTTCAAGGTTCTTCACATACAAGTTTACTCCCTGGTAGCGTGAATAGCGTTCCATCCTCTCTGCTTCGTAGCGACGCTGCAGCTCTGCCACGCGCTTTTTCTTGTTGTGAGCTCGTGCACAATACAGCTGCCGCCCATTGACAGTTTGACCATTCAGAGTCTCCACTGCCTGTTTAGAAAAACAACAAAAAAAACTGGCAATTAAACACATCACAAAGAAGCATTCAACTACTTCACCTTGGATGCAGATTCATGGGTCTCGAAACTGACAAATCCAAAGCCTTTGGATTTGCCAGTGTTTTGATCCATCATCACTTTGACACTCAGAATGGTCCCAAATTCTGCAAACATGTCCTTAAGCTGGTCATCAGAGAAGTCTTCACCAAAATTTTTGATAAAGATATTGGTTGTGGCCATAATCCCTCAGCCGCTCGTTTCGAAGGATAAACTTTCCCACATAGCTGTAAAAGATTGAAATTGACATCTAGGCCAACACATCACTCACAAACGCCTTACACTTTCTTATCTTGGAGCAACATCTGATTGACTTTTTGTATGGCCATGTCTGCCGACTCCTGAGTCTCGAAGTGTACAAACCCATAACCTTTTGAACCGTTCTCGTCCTGAGCGACCTGTAATGTAACTAGATATAAAAACGTTCTCTTTGAGAACATTAGTGGTATATAGGATTTGAAGGCAATGGTGGTGTAAAGAGGAAATGAAAACATCATAGTCATAAATATGAATAATGATTATCACATTACTGGCACTTACATCCTTGTATGTTGACAATTGAGTAAGGAAAATGTGTAAAGAGAGTCATAGGGTTTGATACAACATGCAATAAGGAACATCACACTAAAAATCTTCATTGTTGACAATTTGAGTAAGGAAAATAAAAGCTTTTTTTAGGTATTACATTGCTAAATATAGGACTATGATGTTTTCATATCGTTGTTGAACCCTTGTTTCCTTAATTTTTCATTTTACACCACCATTGTCTTCAAATCCTATATACCACCAACTTTCTCATAGAGAATGTTTTTATATCTAGTTCTGCTTGCGATCAAAATAAAAATTCCTAATCGTTTAAATGACACATCAATGTGTAAAAAATGTAAATCATCCGCCACGGTCCATGCACCATGCAGTGGTGGAATGGGGGGGGGGGGGGGGGGGGGGGAAAGAAGCATTCATTAACTGACTATCAAAGTCTGGAAGCAAGGAATTCTTGTCACCCTTTTATATCTATATTTTTGGCATGTTTGTACACAATTATGCTATGTTTTGTGACTTAAAATTTGCAGTTTCTACAAGAAGTGGCTCAAACCTGTGGTCATGCAGCTGAGATGGGAGAAGAATCCATGTGCCCTTAGAGGATGGTCATGTGCCCTTAGAGGATGGTCATGTGCCCTTAGAGGATGGTCATGCATCCCTTTGGTTGTGGAAGTGTTTGTGAGATGAAACAATGAAGCTTTCAAAGTATTTTCATCCCTGTCGAAAAAAGTAGCCACCCAGCTGTGTCAACCTCTAAATGAGGTTATGCAAACATGCACAGTCACCTCAGCCTCACCTCATGAGGCAGAATGCCAGGGTAATTTTGGCCAGATGTGTTCCTCCCACCACATCTTGTGACTTTTAGGTATTTTATATAGGTATTTTAAAATGTTATTTCTAATTTCGTTGTATTGACTGTTTTATATATGGTATAATAAATTTAAAAAAAATTGTATTAAATATGTGAAACTGATATAACCATGGGAACGCTTCTCCATATTACGTACTGATTACGTATCTATCTGATATCAGCAAATTTTCTTCCAGGAGATTCTAAAGCCATTGGTATAATACGTTGGCGCTCTTTAAAACCGTTCGCCCATACTGTGGAGAAAAATAGGTCTGGGAACGAGAACAATACGAGCTTTTTTTTTTTTTTTTGTTCTCTGCAGTCTGAAGTCTTGAACAAAACGACCGTCTTTGCCTTCTGGTTCGGTAGCAATAAAGATCTAAACTAGAGTGGAACTTCGTATAAGGAATCCTGGTGTGGTTTGAAAAATATCTCGGCCATTTTAAGTGGTGCAATGATGACAAACACATTTTTAAGTAGCGGGAGACCCAAACTAAATCACTAGGGTGTTTTTGGTCCGTAAAAACCTTCAGTTGTTTTAATTCGACGTGACCCAACTTTACCCGACCACGCTCACGCGTTCACTGCACTTTCCAGGATATAGTAATGGGTCTCGCTGTGTGGTTCGATCAAACTTCAGTGATTCCTATACCTATACATACTTTAAATAGCAATGCACCACTTACCGTTTGTTCAAAATAATTCAAAAACGACAATAGCCTAGAGAGCTGCCATCTTTTTTACACAAATTGGGTTTATTGTATAGTTATTAAAAATTAACTCCTTTTATTATTGTTAACCGGCGTTAAATATACATTCCAGTCTTGCGCGCGCTGCGTTTTGGCTCAACCCTATTCTATGGCAAGCCTTGGTGGAAAGAAACCTAAACCAGTGCACGAGAGAGAGTGGGAAAAGCTCTTATCTGGACAGATTCCTTGCACATCCATTAAAAGTGGGGATGAGACGATCCGTTTCCGTAGTGACAGGGGAAAGTGGTACTTCCATCTGACCTACAACCCATGGCCAGTAGGACATTCGAAAAGCAAAAGAGTGACAGTAGAGGACCCGGATGAGAGCTACGTTCTAGGTACTAGGTAAAGGTTATTGGCAAGCCCATTGTTCAAACAACAGGGATCTGCACAAGATCTACCATCAGCAGCCCCTCCCACCCCCCCACCCCCAACTACACAACCAGATCATACTCCAACAACATCAGTGACATCAATACTATGCCGGGCTGTAAAAGTAAAACTCACCTACCGAGCCTCTGATATAATGTTGTGTTGTAATTTCAATTATAAACTTGAAAAAATGCAAAATAAAAAATCAATTTTTTTTTTTCAAATAAAGTCTCTTATTATCCCCTTTATGTCACTACAAAGCTATGCATGTAAATAATAATATATAAAAAGCATAGGTTGCATAGAAACACAGTGCCATTACTGGGTCATTTATACGGGGTTCCACTCTACCCGATTCTCGGAACGCGAGTTATACGCGGATCGTGTTTTGTTAAATTCATGCGCCGAAAATATAAATAGAAACATACCTTGCACGAAAGGATGTTTCCAAACGCACTAAAGGTGTCGTACAATGCTTTGTTGTCGATGGCTTTGTCCAAATTCTTGATAAAGATGTTTCCTACGCCAGAACGACGAAGCGCGGGATCTCTCTGAGACCACATGATACGAATGGGTCTTCCTTTCACTGGTTCGTAATTCATTGTGTCTAGAGCTCTTTCAGCTATAACCACACGAACACACGCAGGCCCCCCCCCCCCCCCCCCCACACACACACACATATATATATATACAACGTAGATTTATAAAATAACGCTAACAAAGGCACCATACCGTCAGCTGGTTGTTGAAAGTTCACATAGGCGTATCCCAGTGACAACACAGGTCCGGCCTGACTGAACTTTTCAAACAGCATGGCCTCTGACACATCAGGATTCAGATTTTCCACGTACAAGGAAGCAATTGGAAAGCTTGGTCCACCTGCCATTCCAGTCATTTCAAATTTGTCTACACAATGCCCTTCAGTCAAAGACAAGCTATGAAAGATGCAGCAACAGCAAGTCTTTGCATAATTGTATTATTTTTTGCTGCTTTTTCCCTCGCTTCTTTTTTTTACGCCAGCGGATGCTGAACACCTAACGGCTAGGATTGACCTCGTCAGCATTACGACGCGTCAATGCTAATACTGGGGGCGTTTTAACAAATGATTTTCTTTACCAGGTGAATATTCTATACACTACGTTATAGACTGTTGACATTAGATATAAAAATTTAAATTGGTGATGTAGGATTGAGGAAACAAGGAATTAAGGAAATTAATAAATACTCAGTCTCGGCATTACATACCTACATTTAGCACAGAATTTCAGGCAGGTAGATTTATGTAGGTATGTCATGTTTACATAGCATGTAACCTGCAGCGGCTATATGTCAATGCCATTCAAGATCAATCCATATATACAGTTTCCGCGAAAACTTCCTATATGTTTTATCGGAACCTATGCGACTTACCGTACAGACGGATCTGCACACCGCAAATAAGTTGGCTGCTATGGTAAACCAAATTTTGGTTTACCGTTTCCACTACACAGTGTAAACCAAACAAGGGTTTTGGTTGAAACCAAACGGTTTTGGTTGAAACCAAACGGTTTTAGTTAAACGTTAAGACCGTATTTGTGGTCTTTTACATAAACCACAGCTTTAAGTTTTTCGAGCAAGCCATAATCCTTGGTTTGAAGAATAAACCAAATGAAGTTAGAAAAAAAAAAGAAAAAAAAAATAGCAAGTAGGATTCGAACTCCATATCCCATACTATTGACACTATCTACTTTACAAACAAGCTAACACTTTACAAACAAGCTAACTTACACCTCTTGGGTTTATGCTTGCCTTTGAGGAAGATATTGATGTCAACAGAACCAATACGTCAGTGCCCGCTAGCTAGGATTTAAATTTTAAAAAATACGAAAATACGGCAATTCTATTAGAAGTATAGCCAATATGGGGAGGATTTGATGTGGGGTGATAACTGCATGATACATGTAGGACATAGGGAAAGAGAGTATGCATGCGAGGAACCATATTTCCCTCAACATGATAATTCTTTAAATAATGATATGCAAAGGTGATTTCCTTTATACAATTGTTAGCTCTGAAAAGAGCTCGTGTACATGCATACATATATATATAATTCCACACAGCCCTTTGCGGCTTTACGAAACAATCAATTATTGGATGATACAAAATCCATAGCAGCTATACATGCACGATAAAAAATGAATTATTTTTGAGATATGCATGTAGCGGGATATAGTTTTAAAAACATGTGGTGAAAAAAAAGTATGGTTACATCTGAATATAGTGTTCTGTATAACTAATTGTGTGCATGCACTGTAAGATGCGGTGCAGTAAACGAAGTTTGTTTTAAAATAAGGAGCTAGGGCTGTATTAAATTATTTTAGACTGGTAAAGGGAAAGTGTAAGTGTAACTATAGCTATAAGGGAGAATGGGAGGGGAGGAAGAGGTGATGAAAAAGAGTGACATAAGAGGAAAGGAAATGGGAAGGGTGCATGTAGTGTCCTGGCCTCCAGGGAGAAAAGGAGGTCCAGGATAGAGGCACGCGAGTGTGTGTAGACGCTACCAAGGTTACCAGCTGACAGGACGACTCCCATCACACACATGCAAACACACAATATATAATATAAATATATATGCGTGTACACTGGCTTGGCAGCCCATACACACAAAAGGGGCCGCCACATTACTACACTCATCCCCTCTTAATTGTTATGCTTCCATGGGTGGGTGGTCTTTTCCCTAGCTCCGGACTTGAGCTTAACTCCAGTTATCAGGTTTGCTCTCTCCTCCCCGGCAGCAGGTACATCTCCCTTCAGAGTGGTGGAATCCATCCACACAGTCCTCTCTCTGGGGGGGGCTGTTACACTTGGTAGCTTGCTGATGTTCACTCTTGTTGCCAATGTCAGGGAGAATGGAGGTCCAGGATAGAGGCATGCAGGTGTGTGTAGACAGACACTACCAAGGTTACCAGTTGACAGGACGACTCTCATCACACACATATACAGTGTTTGTCACAAAGATAGTGCAAAATCAAATTCATAGTTCTATCCACAATACAACATGCAATAAGCATGCAAAGTCACGTCGCTTGCTTGTGTTTTTATAAACAAATAATACATACAACCCCTCCCACACACATTTTGTGCACACCCTAAGTCACATGTTGCTTGCTACAAAAACCTTGATGCTGGGTCATAGCCTCCTGCTGTTATGCTGATTGGCTGCAAAGGTGACCCTTCTTCCGGGGTGCCCAATAGAAATCCCACTCTTCCTAGTTAGTGTAGGGCCATCCGCATTGCTTTTGTGGTCAACATGCACCTTTGCTTTGTGTACGTTTTCAGCTTTGGGTTGGTCTGGTACCTGATCCATCTTGTCTTTGGGCTGGTCTGGTACCTGACCCATCTTGTCTTCGGCATCAACGTAGGTCCACACTGTCACTGAATCCACAGCCATAGGTGAGGTCCATGTTGGGTACCACTGGGCCTTGTTGTTGTAAAAGCTGTTTACAGAGTGAGGGTCGCTGTTGGACCATGGCTTGTTGCCCACCCCATCTGGGAAGTAGCCCGTGGTCCCTCCACATGCCACATTGATGAGGAGGTAAAAGCGCCTATCAAAAGGCGCGTTATTCCCCCTGTCATCCCAGGGGTTGTTCCACGGCGGGGTTGGCCAACCCCCTAGGGACCAAAAGGACTGATTGATCGGGAAGGAGAGTACGGGGTTGGTCTCGCTGTCAAAGTATGTCCCCATGTAAGTCTCATTCCATATGAGGCCATAGGTATGAAAATCTGCGGTGAGGTCAACGCCAGCCAGGGTTTGGTGGGCTTTGTACCAGGGGTCTTCGAGGTAGTAGGGCCCAAAGTGGAGGGTGGAGCCGAAGGTGTCGTAACCGCCTGGTGCGTAGCCCGGACTGTTCCCGCGCGATTCCATGATGTCGATTTCTCCGCTCGCCGGCCAGCTTCCATACTGGTTGTCTGTCGGGAGCATCCATATGGCGGGCCACAGCCAGTCCCCGCGCGGGAGCTTTGCGCGCACTTCCACCTTGCCGTACGTAAACGCGAAGCTTTCGGCGGTGCGGATGCGGGCCGAGGTTATGGGGTTAAGGTAATTTCCCCCGGCTCCCGCGGTCCTAAAGCAGCCGTAATCGAAGTTACCGGTGCAGGCATCAGCTGGGGAGCCTCCCCACACGTCCATGATAAAATTGTTCCCCATCACGTTTTGATCGCCAATCTGATCGGCGAGGAGGGTGGGCTGTATGTACAGGACGCCGTTCTTTACGTAGCTGTTGCTGCGGTTGTTCGTGTAGTACTCGAACTCCCAGTTGCCGCCTCCCGTCAGCGTGATCTCGTGCTTCCACAGCGACAGGTTGAAATCGTTGAAGTTGTCCTGTAAGATTTGCTGCAATTGGCGAAGTCCGCTCGCATCGCAGGCGAAGAAAGCCGCGAGAAGAACGAGCTTCCACCCCAGGAAAGCCATGGTCACTGCCAGCGTGATAATAATAGCACGAGCAGGCAACAGCTTATATAGAGTCACAACATGTGACTGCGTGAAAAGATTATGGTGTGTTATGTAAGCACCACTCCCCCACCCCACCCCCAATTTTTTTAGTGGGGACGAGGTATCCAGGCCACTCAAGTAAATACATTCATGGAAAATATCATGGGTACTAAAGGTGGCAGTCGGACAGTAAACTAAATGAGTGGATGAAACTTGTGCAACCTTTGCAATCAGGTCTGGTTAAAGGCATGGCCTATAGTTGATCGAGCTCCTCTGATGCACATGATGGAAGAACGTAGAAGGGAGAAGGAGAGATGACATCGAATCCAGGCCATGGTTGAACTATAAGAGTGGCCCCACTTTGCTGAGAGCTGGGCAGCAATGCATTTGTAAACCACTGTGGCCTCCCTTTCTAAGCCTCCAGTGGCAGAGAAGATGAGTGGGGTGAAGGAAGCATGCTCAACTTCGAGGATCCTTCGCTCATAGGCTCGCTTCTTTGCATGAGAACAGTAACAGGCAGATAGCTAGTTGAGGTCGTCTATTTGAGGGGGCGTAGGGGTTGAAATCCATTACATCAAAGAATGCCCTCTCAAAATGACTCCCCCAGAATCCATCAGCTGCTACATCAAGTTGAGCACCATCCTGGAAGTTGGCTGGAGGATTGGTTCGATTGAAACGTGACAGACTTCTGCCATGAGAATCAGATTAGCTGTCAGATTGCGAATCTCATTGTGGCATGCAAAAAGACGGAAAGCCACCCAATGGACAGGAGAGAGCATGTTCTACTGTTCCACATGTGCAGGTGGAGGAAAGGTTAGATGATAGCCAGCCGTACCTAAGAGCAAGAGCTTCACGAAATGCACCTTTATGTAAGGTGAAGCCATTCTCATCAATAGGTAGCCAATTGGATGCTCCCTTTTCCTGAGCCAGGTCCATTGACAGTTGGGTGGAGTTAGCTAGCAGGGAATGGAGATCGGAAGCGCTGCCTTGGCTGTGCTTTCATTTTGAGCTGTGAGCTTCCTTTTTGGCTTCAACCTGCATGCTGTTGCATGTATTGCCTTAGTGGAGTGGTTTGAATCATGCAACAGGACAAGGTCGTAAAGAGGCTTGCATACTGATCGTGAGGCTGTGTATTCAGCATAAATAGTATAGTTGGGTTGGGGATGCCAAGACCACCCAATCTAGGAGTGAGTGAGAGTAGGTTACATTCTGAATCATTAGGTGGTGCCCTGCCAGTTAGACTTAGTACAAATAACATCTTCAAGGGTTTGGAAGAGCATTGCAATGTCTGGAACTGTTCTGGCCAAATAAGACCATTTATGTACCAAACCATGAGTAAATGCTGCATGTGGCTGGTTAGTAGCAATGTGGGATAGTGCAAGCAGGTTGTTCACCCAATTGTCAACTTTGTCCATCACATACAGGGTCTTTGCGAAAGAACGCAACGCTTTTACATCACTATAACTTAGGGTTGAAATTAATTAACTGCTTGATTTCTTTAACCTATGTTGCAGAACTTAGGCAAATACTAATAATCCAATTTGATATAAATTATTGTTAGCGGTTAAGTAATTGTATCAAAGCCCTCATAAATCAAAATATTCAAAGCCCTCTATTATCAACATTATTCAAGATTATGGTTAGAGGTACTTGATTTTAATAACTACTAATAAGTAACGCAGGATCTTAGTATGCAGTGGAACAGCACTGATTTCAAGTTACTGAGTTCACTAGTAAGTTTTTAAGATTTAAAACCATAATTTGCTTTAAAGTTATTAAGACTGAAGCTGTTATTGGTTAACTAATTTTAATAACTATCACTAATTACTCCATGATTAAATGAAATAAAAAACACAATTTGATTGTGTATTAGATCATGTAATGGTGAGTTACTATAACTCAAAGTTAATTAAAATTGTAGTGGCCCTTTGGCATTTTCAAGTTTGATTAGTTGTTTTGAATATTAAACTAGTAAAACGCCAATTAAATTTCATATTTTTTCAAACATTTGTCACAGCTATTCTTTAAATTATAAATCTTGTATTTATTTAAAAGTTGTCGTACATTTCTGTGTCAAATTAATTAATTGTCATGTATTTGATTTTATCTTTTGAACTGTAAAAGACAATTGAATTTTAACAATGCATTTGGTATTTGCCTAATCATGGTTATTGTGTAGTCATAAATTGATTTAGATTGATAATCCTATTTAAGAATTATGTTCGTTCAAAAGCGTTGCGTTCTTTCGTAAAGACCCTGTATTGAGTGACAAATGTTTGCGTTCCCAGAGGAGCACCAAGATGTGGTCTACCATGCAGTAGTTGTGATGTTCAGGCTAGTGCCATGGAATGCTGAAAGTGCAGAAGTATAGTGAGCTTCTTTTACAACAAGCCAAGATTTTTTTGCATTAGTGTAGTAACCATAAGAGGGCCGAAAGAAATGATAGGCTAACAAGATTTTGCGCGCATGCAGCAGCGCTCGAGACTGCATGAGATACCCTAAGTTCTGCATTTAATGTTAAGTTTTTGCTAACAAAAAATTAAAGCGGCTGCATGGGGCTCCCAATGGGGGAGCTTACAGCTTTCCGTGGGCGGCACGCCCCCTCCCGCGCCCACCCCCAGTCATTATAGCCTCCCCCCCCCCCACACACACACTTTGAAAGTTATCTACGGCCATGCAGAGCTCATTTTAATCGAAAAGACAACGCGCTCTGATCGTCAGGACTCAAGCGCATGTTAGAAGCGGGTCGCGTTTTAAAATTCTTTTTTTAATGAGTTGCAACTACTGATTAAGGTAAACGTGATGACAGCAGCGTGAGTATTTATAGAAGCTCCCAATTTAGATATGATGCAATATAACCTGCAAAAATACCGAGTCGTTAACAACATATGGAAACTACAGCAGAGCTCAATCTGTCCCTGTCGGCAGCTCAGCAGATCACAAATGTTGTCCCTGAAAGTGAAACGGTAACGCCGCGTAATGAACCAGTACGGCTTACAACAGAAGAAGCACCATCGTATCACAAAGACGAGACGGCAGCGCTAAACGAGAGAACGAAGGAAGTACCGATTTCAACGCCTTCCGTATACATAGATCAAGTACCCACGCCCCCTCCGGTGGCTCCGGTGGCTCTCGTGTGCATCGTATGCCGAAACAATTTGCGCACCTGTACATGTCGAGTCGGACAGTGCGGGACGGCCCCTCACGTCATGCAACCATCGGAAGAAACACAATCGCACGACTCTACCAAGGACGAGATAGCGTTTGCAAGCTCTTCAGACACAGATACCGATACCATGCGGAACCGGAAAGAGATGATGCCACTCGATTCAGGCGGACGCAGGGCAACCTCCCTCCTGATCTCACCTCTTGCGTGCGTTGCGTGCCAAAAAGACTCCCATTCATCTCGAGACAGACCGTGCTGCTCAAAGCCCGTGTGTTCCAACTGCATGGCGAATTCTGTCGTCCGCTGCACAGGTGATGGTATCGTAATTACAGAGTGCCCGAACTCAAACTGCAGCAGGATAATTCCGTACACTGACAAGGAGTACCTTCAAGTTATAGCGGGCAGCGACCTAGCAGCCGAAATACTGCCGGATTACAGAACGGGATTCGCGGCTAGCCGCAATCAGCTCTCACATGCACAGTTATCTTTTTTTTGGCCCCGCTCGACCCTTCCATGCATTGTGTGCGGTGGTGCCTCCTCCGGCGCGTGCGTAGTCACGCCGTGTTGCTCAGAGCCGGTGTGCCGCAAGTGCATAAAGACACAGACGGACCGCCGACAATCGTACACTGACACAGCCCCCGTGCCCTGGGTGTGCCCAAACCCAAAATGCCATCGAGAGTCGAACGCCGCGCAGGTAACCGAATCAAGCGATCAAGTACGTGTAGTCGTAATACCTTCGCTTGTTCCGGCTTCCTCACAGAACAGCGTACCTACGCACACGACGCCTCCCTCGCCTCCGCCATCCCATCTCGTACCTACTCGCGCTCGGAGGGACACTCCTCCTCCTCCTCCACCACTTTCGATGACCCAGCCTCCGATGCGCGTGCATTTAGCATCGGGCAACTACACGTCCGAGAATATCCGTAGTAGGCCTACGGGTCCATTGTGCATCGTGTGCCTGGACGATTGGCGTCATTGCCAGAACAGGCCCTGCTGCGCGCAACCCGTGTGTCACAAATGCATGGGGCAGATTATCCGCCTGTCCATTAACGACGGGGTCGCGCACATGGAGTGCCCGAATCCAGACTGTGCCAAAGCGCTTACCAGAGACGAGGTCATCCAACTCATCGGCAGAGATATAGATCTTAAGAACAAGTACGATCGATTCTTGGTCGACGCCGAGAATGACGGCAGCAAGAAGACGTGCCCTCGCTGCTGCTTGATTACCGAACACAAGCTGCCCAGGAGGTTCAGGTTGAGAGAGGAGGACGTCAAACTGAGGTGCGCCTCTTGCGATCTCGAGTGGTGCTTTAAGTGCCACGCCCCCTGGCACGCCGGACTGACCTGCAAGACCTTCAAGAAGGGAGACAGACAGTTTCATGATTGGACCAAAGGAACCCGAGTAGAAGGTGATGCTAACTGCAGACAGTGTCCCACCTGCAGGGTCTACATTCAAAGAAACCAGGGATGTGATCACATGACCTGCAGTCGCTGTGCTTCCGAGTTCTGCTACAAATGTGGCGGGCTCTATGTCGATATTCCGGGCTTTGGGGACCACCATACCAAATCAAGTGTTTTTGGATGTGAGTACCTATATGATGGAAGCGCTGCAGAGAGAAAGTTATTTCGCGGAGGTTACCTAGCAGCAAAGATTGCCTCTTTGACTGGTTACCCTTTCTTGTTTGCTGGCGGGGCGGCTCTGCTGTTGACAGCTGGTGTTGTGGTGGTTCCTATCTATTTGGGGTACAGGGTTTACAGGTACCACAAGAACACTTCAAGACAGACAGCCAATAGACAAAGATACTAACACATGCATGCATGGAATTGTATGGAATTGTGCATGCATGGGGTCTGTTAACACTCCCTGAAATCAGAACAGTTAAAACTGACTGACCTCTATATAATAATAATTATTATTACCCCCCCCCCCGGGTATTAATTTTATTTATTTCTCATTTGAAACTGAAAGAACAAATATCATGCACGACAGACAGTATACATATATATTTCCACAAACCAAGCACTTCAGTTCATCTGCACTTCAACAAAGGAATGATCAGGGGTCTGGGGACAAGGTGCAACTGAACAAAAGCAAATCTTTTCCTCAAATGTTGGATGCCTATACATGTGTACATGTACAAGATTTGATGCCAATTCAAGATTTGCTGGGCATATGTTGTATTCTCGGCACATACATACTTTGCATTGCCACGTGATGTATAAAACTATATGTTCAGTGTTGGCAGGCCTCTGTGTCATATAAAGATGGCATTCCAATGCAGCAAGGACTCTGTCCCCAGAAGTGTTGCTACACAACAGGTATCCAGGCATTTAGGCTATTACCAGTGTGGTGAACAGACGTAGTGCAACACATAAAGAGATATGACCCATGTCAGCCATGGGAACCAGAGACATGGTTTTACTCCTGAAATGTGGCTTACATGACTGTAGAGCCATGCTCACACAACCATATTGACTATGCAGGGCCATTTGATGGTCCATATTGGTAACTGATTCAGACAGTACACTGCACCACATCTTCATGCATGAATGCAGCTGTATGCCGCTCCTGAATTTGTTCCCAAATTTTAAACACTGTCTCAATTGGTGAATTTAACCATGCATGTGATTACTAATGCTGATACACCCCTGGATGAAGTGGTCCTGTTCATCAGCCTACCCACAGTGATGATGACAGGGGAGTTCCCCTGAATCACTTTACCATGCTATACAGCTTCAATGCCAGTGGCAGTTGACCCAGCTGGCTTGGATGGTATGGCCTCAGTGGTTATCACAAATGCATCAGTTCAAACCCTATGCAAGTCCACAGTAACTTTTGATAAGCCTAGCCCTGCAATCAATGTTGCTCAGAATCTCATCATTGTTGACATTCTGAGCTCTTTGGTGCACCCACTTCTCACACAGGTTCAAGTTGTGCTTCACACATCATCCACCACAGATC
This sequence comes from Spongilla lacustris, assembly GCA_949361645.1. NCBI lineage: Eukaryota > Metazoa > Porifera > Demospongiae > Spongillida > Spongillidae > Spongilla > Spongilla lacustris. Next base: position 1,055,355 of record OX442428.1, read on the forward strand.
CAAATGCTCATACACTGTCAGTGCATGAAAAACATACGAGACCCACAGACTATGCTCATAGATCTGGAAATTTATAGCCTCCGCGCAACTCGCAAGCCACATAGTATCATCACTACAGTTCATGAACCAGATCCGCCACTGCAGTTTGTTGTGGGCCATGGGCGTCCCATTTAGAACGGATGTCCCGTTTGCTAGTGTTAATAAAGTTAACTCACGCTCGCTAGCTCGCTATAGACCCCTTTCATGTGACGTCAAAGATCAAGATCACATGGAAATTAATGTAATGAAATTAATTTGAGGTTAATTAAATTCATATTCAATGTACTCAAGTTACTATAGGTATGGCCAATTTGCAGGTTTTTTTTTTAAATTTAAATTATTTATGCGCATTTTGGGTCTCGTAATATTGATGTCAGTGCCCACTGTAAAAAAAAATTAAAACCAGACTCATAATCGCTAACTGTGACTTTGCGTTGCCCATAGTAACTTGAACACCAAGATGACGGACAACAATGTCATTAAATCACGCATTGAAAAGGGTCCATACGTGTAGTTCATTAATTGTTTTGATGGCAAGCGGAACTGGGGGGGGGGGGGGGGGGGGTTCCAAGTTCTACGGAACCAGAGATTCTCTCTGACCGAACCCACCGACCAGCATTCCATTGATGCATACTGTACGAGGGAGTACTCCATCCACATAGCCTTCTATAAACGTTTTCTCATATTTAAAATACCCTCTGCTACGAACCTTAAAATTACTGATGTGTGCTGGGTTCTACCTATACACGTCCGTTTGACAATATCATGAACGACGTAATAAACGTCAATTATATTTATGGTGGCTATTTTTAGTAATTCCAAATTTAGAATTACATAATGATTTGTGTATTTAAGACTCGCGCTGGAAATGTATGTATTCAGTAAGGTATGGAAACTACATCGGAACATGGGCTTTCCCTATCAACGGATCAACCAACCAGCAATAATAGTATTTCAGAACCATCTGGAGACCAGAATGTCGACCTAGCTACTACACACGCACTGTCGCGTGACGAAATAATTGCTGCGATTTCCTCAATTTCTGCGGACCCGACTACTCCTCCGGCAACGGCGTTCGTCCCAATACTTACTGCGATTTCCTCAATTTTTGAGTTCGCTACGCCGTTATATATTTCAACAGCAGTAGATGCGGCTACCCCTGCAGATACTGCGGACCCTACTACTCCGCTGGCAACGGCGTTCGTGCCACCTCCACCGCCGCCGCCTCCAGTTCGCATCCACGCAACGCCTCCAGTTCGCATCCACACAACGCCTCCAGTTCACATCCACGCAACGCCTCCAGTTCACATCCATGCAACGCCTCCCCCCAGGCCCCGTAACGGGTGCACCGTGTGCTTGGACGATTCGCGTCATTGCCAGAACAGGCCCTGCTGCGCGCAACCCGTGTGCCGCGAATGCATGCAGCAAATTATCCGCCTTGCCATTAACGACGGGGTCGCGCACATGGAGTGCCCGAATCCAGACTGTGCCAAAGCGCTTACCAGAGACGAGGTCATTCAACTCATCGACGGAGATAGAGAACTTCGGAACAAGTACGATCGATTCTTGGTCGACGCCGAGAATGACGGCAGCAAGAAGACGTGCCCAGGCTGCTGCTTGATTACCGAACACAAGCTGCCCAGGAGGTTCAGGTTGAGAGAGGTGGACGTCAAACTGAGGTGCGCCTCTTGCGATCTCGAGTGGTGCTTTAAGTGCCACGCCCCCTGGCACGCCGGACTGACCTGCAAGACCTTCAAGAAGGGAGACAGACAGTTCCATGATTGGACCAAAGGGACACGAGTAGAAGGTGATGCTAACTGCAGACAATGTCCCGTGTGCAGAGTCTACATTCAGAGAAACCAGGGATGTGATCACATGACCTGCAGTCGCTGCTCTTCCGAGTTCTGCTACAAATGCGGCGGGGTATACCCGTGGGTAAAGATTCCAGGCGTTGGGGACCACCATACCAAATCAGGTATCTTTGGATGTGAGTACCTATATAGTGGAAGTGCAGCAGAGAGAAAGGCATTTCGCGGAGGTTACCTAGCAGCAAAGATTGCCTCTTTGACTGGTTACCCTTTCTTGTTTGCTGGCGGGGCGGCTCTGCTGTTGACAGCTGGTGTTGTGGTGGTTCCTATCTATTTGGGGTACAGGGTTTACAGGTACCACAAGAACACTTCAAAATACAGAGGTCGTAGGAGATAACGAACGAGGTGGTTGTCTGTCAGTCTCATCATTCATTACATTCTGTGATATTGTTTACATGTATTACATCATACGTATGTTGCTATTTATGTATACATACAAACGTAACAAATTGCTATACATGTATACGTGGCCACAATGTACGTACAGTGGAAACCATCACACTTGCTCCTATAATTTTTTTGTACTGTTATTTTGTTCACTTGAATATATTTCAATAACAATGAGCTCAAATGGAAATCTGACAACGCAGGTATAGTGTATAACTATTTTTCAATATATACTGAAAGCTAAAAAGCATCACGTGACTATTTACTTTTGTTATTAACACTTGTTGTGACCCCAGTACAAAAGAAATTGTAAGCATAATTCCTCCTCCTGTAGGCAATAGATCTTAACCATATTTGCAATACATCTAAAGAACAAGCATTAGCAACCTTTGGCCGCGTCGGTTTTTAAGTCCGGTAAATAGTTACGGTATTATCGAGCTAGATATGCGTTTTTAGCTCGTAAAAGCTTAGCGATGCTATTTCGTAGTACGCTCTCACTGGACTGCTATATTTCGTTTCCGAGTCGTTACATGTTAGGTCTATCGCGAAATCGTACTTGGGAGGCAATAGACCCTTCTTTGCCGTTAAAAAAGTACCATCAGAGCTGAGTACCTGAAAACATCCGCCATATCGCGATGAATTGCATTTGAAACGTCATTATTGCGTCATTTTGTATCATGAATATATTTATAATGTGACATATCGGCAGAGATAATACGAATGGATGCAAGTGCTGTCATTGACTCAATGAGGATTGTGAAAACGGTTCTTAACCTAACGATGCTGCATCTTGCAGCCACTCACGGCGAACGTCTATTAAATCAGTAGCATCAAATTGGGAAGCTTTATGGGCCATCAAGACATTCGCAAGGGTAGCGTTCTATCACCCAAAGCTTCCAATCCTTGATGGCAGCTTCAAAATAGCTAATTGGGTTCGCTTCGCTTCCAGCTTTAAAGTTGCCTCTTGCTCTTTGACGTTTCTTGTAACCTGCCCAATTTGATGCTTCAGATTTCGTATCATCTCTGCCGATACGTCACATTATAAATATATTCATGATACACAATGACGCAATAATGACGTTTCAAATGCAATTCATCGCGATATGGCGGATGTTTTCAGGTACTCAGCTCTGATGGTACTTTTTTAACGGCAAAGAAGGGTCTATTGCCTCCCAAGTACGATTTCACGATAGACCTCACATGTGACGACTCGGAAACGAAATATAGCAGTCCAGTGAGAGCGTACTACGAAATAGCATCGCTAAGCTTTTACGAGCTAAAAACGCATATCTAGCTCGATAATACCGTAACTATTTACCGGACTTAAAAACCGACGCGGCCAAAGGTTGCTAATGCTTGTTCTTTAGATATGTTGCAAATATGGTTAAGATCTATTGCCTACAGGAGGAGGAATTATGCTTACAATTTCTTTTGTACTGGGGTCACAACAAGTGTTAATAACAAAAGTAAATAGTCACGTGATGCTTTTTAACTTTCAGTATATATTGAAAAATAGTTATACACTATACCTGCGTTGTCAGATTTCCATTTGAGCTCATTGTTATTGAAATATATTCAAGTGAACAAAATAACAGTACAAAAAAATTATAGGAGCAAGTGTGATGGTTTCCACTGTAGGTTGCATGTTTACAGCAATAATCGTTACGTCATGTGGGTCTGAGGACGAGACTAGTGATACTTATAGCAACTTCAACATACATTGTGATGTAAGATGCCATGGTCTGGGTTATTATCAGTTATATGTCCGGGGGGGGGGGGGGGGGGGGGGGGGGAATTTAGAAAGAACTAAGGAGCTGTGTTGTGGCAGGAATCTCTCTAGGCTTACGCTTCCTGTTTCAGCTGACCTTGTGCTATCTATAACTGTTTGTCGGAGGACATCTCTGCTGCAAGAGAGAAATGTAACAAGGCATTCTGATTGGAATCTCAACGGCGATATCGTAATACAATCTGGAATGAGTACAACTACCCACAAGCATTCCAGCCCCCCCAAGATCCCAACACAGACAGCACCACACATACACCCCTGCATCAAACCTTAACTACATGTTCATTTGTGGTCAGTCTTGTGCCCATGCCTTCGTGAAGGAGACTTGCTCTTGTGATGGTGATGGTGACGATGGTGATGACCCTCTCGTGAATGAGACCTATGTGACTTGTGTCGCCCATCATGACTTTTTGATCGTGACCTCTTGGATCCACTTTGGGGCGCACCTGATCCACTTTGGGGCGCACCTGATCCACTTTGGGGCGCACCTGATCCACTTTGGGGCGCACCTGATCCACTTTGGGGCGCACCTGATCCACTTTGGGGCGCACCTGATCCACTTTGGGGCGCACCTGATCCACTTTGGGGCGCACCTGATCCAATTTGGAGCGCACCTGATCCACTTTGGGGCGCACCTGATCCACTTTGGGGTGCACCTGATCCACTTTGGGGCACCTCCAATTCCATTTGGTGCACTCCAGCCCCAGGTTGGGGGGCGGTTGACCCCCCAGGAGGCTGTTTATCTTGGGATCCCCCCTGCAACTTAGGCAGTGTGCCCCGCCCCTCACGATCTCTGGAGTGGGACCTTCTCAAGTTGGATCTTCTATCACGACTACCGCGCCTATTGTCCCGGCTCCTTGACCTGCGCCTGTCTCTGGGATGTGGTCTGCTAGCTTCAGAAGTCCTCTTCACAACACCGTGGGACAAATACCTCCCATCAGGTTCCTTCTCCCGTGTAGCGTGGCCAGGTGTGCAGGACCCCCGCCTACCCCCAGGGGGCTCTTCCCCCCGGCCCCCGGTAGGAGGACTGCCCGCCTGTGAGGTGACTGTTTCTGATGGAGTCTTGGCTTCTAAGGAAGCTCGAATGTCCTCCATACGAGATTCAATAATGTCTCGCATCACCTGAGGGAAGGTGCAACACACACACACACACACACACACACACACACACACACACACACACACACACACACACACACACACACACACACACACACACACACACACACACACACACACACACACACACAGTCCATTACTTGACACACCTGATGAGTAATGGACTAGTTGCGCGTAAGCAATGGAATGTTGATTACTCCGAAAAGTATTGAAAATTACACATGACGTCACATCTGGACTCCTACCTGCATACCTGCATGGCTGTGGTTGTGTTATCCTGTGTACCTCGGGCACTATCTTATGATGTAAGGTTCGTGTTTTTGTTTTTGTTTTGTACGTAAGGCTGTGAGAATGGCCTGCACCCACGTGTGCTTTGATGTCTTTTGAGCTCGGCCGGCAGTGGGGGTATTTATTCTTATTTATAGTGTGTCAGGCAAAGCCTAAACCCCAGGCCACATAGTAAGGGGCCACCTTTCTTGTCGCTATTTGGGAAATGCCTCAAAACAAGACGATAGCTTGCGTAGCCAGATGGCTTGCTTTCTAGAAACCCTACAACAAAGCTAAGGCACTGAGAGGTCCTTGTACTGCTGTCCCCACACACTATGCACCGTGTGCCAGACATAGCTGCTTAAATAGAGTATTTTACTTGCCCAGGGAGCATGAGGGATGGCATTATCCAGGCAGCTCCGTTCATGCACACAATAAAAATACAAAACCAATAGTGGCTAGAGGAGTCTGGATGTGACGTCGATGTCATTAACAGGTGATTAAATTCTTCATCTCTTATGCGCAACCGGTCCATCCCCTCTAATCCCCTCTATTGAATAAACTTGAAGACATAATTATGTAATAAATTCCTTTTGTACAAAGACACCATCACATGATGCTATGTCCACCATTCCTCTCCCCCCCCCTCCTCCTCACCCCAAAACACCTGCAAACATCCTACTATTTTTTGCACTCAGCAACACTCAACACAGACACATTGTACTGAATAGTAAATAAAATCAACTGCCATTTGACATTTGTGTTTTATTATAGCATCAGGCAGTGACCCCCTCCCAAAGGGATTGAAGGGGGAAGGAAGCAAGGAAGAAGTGCCCATTGAACTCACCTGTAGAGGTGTCCTCTTTGTGATGTGAACATTTTTGGCACGATAGGACTGCCGGCGCCGCTTATAGTCTCTCTGTTCCTGAAGCACCTCGAGGTAACTCTTCTGTCCTTCCCCCTTGCCATCTTTGTCAAGTTTGGCTGATAAACAACGGAGGGACAGATGCAAACCCAGGCTACATGGGACCCAGGCTACATGGGACCCAGGCTACATGGGACCCAGGCTACATGGGACCCAGGCTACATGGGACCCAGGCTACATGGGACCCAGGCTACATGGGACCCAGGCTACATGGGACCCAGGCTACATGGGACCCAGGCTACATGGGACCCAGGCTACATGGGACCCAGGCTACATGGGACCAAGTGCCACACACTAGCCTCGCAAGCCTAGCCCTACTTTGTTATTGACGTCTGAATGGACTGGGGACCATGTCAAGTAGGGTCTGGTTACGTTTGCAACTGTTTACGTACACGCTGCCATGGCGTCATTTAAAATGTCACAAGCTGATAATTTTATTCATGGATTGAAGACGTATATATTAATGATGCTTGATGTTAACTATCGATGCAATTAAATTACAAGACTAATAAATAAAATGATGGACTGACCCTTTGTGTTCCTTAGACAGTCAAAATGCTCTTAGGAGCAAACAATAGCAAAGGGATTTTCCCCTTCCTGTTGGCAGTGAAACAAACACACTGTTTCCCACAAGAAAGTCCCTGATTACAAAGTCCCTGATTGCAAAGTCCCTGATTGCTTTGGTATGCTTTTCTCATAGCTGTGCCACACTCTGGCTACACGCCATCGAACAGGTAACCAATAACCGTAACTTTAATTATCACATGCCTTCAATCTGATTGGAGCTGCCCAGAATTTTGGCAACGTGCATGTAAACAGTGGTGAATGTAGCCAAACCTACTTCTCGTGGTCCCCAGTCCATTGTATAGCGACATCAATAGCAAAGTACCACACATCTCTAACTAATGCACATACTTTAAGATAAGCCCTCCATTATATACACTCTAATTAATGCACACATGCAAGCTCCCCAGTGCACACACCCTAATTAGTGCACATGATAAATGCCTAGAATGACTTACACATATTATCGTCCCTCACAAGGTCTGGGTCAACTCCAGCTGACTGCCTACCAGTAACCTGTTTAGGAAGTACACATACATTCATAGCTATTTGCGCACATTGGAATGGTACCCCCCCCCCCCCCCACCCCCTAAAAAACAACCCATTACAATCGCTACACGAGAACACTGCTGTGGGTAACCAAGGGGACACTCCTGTGGGTAACCAGGGAGACACTCCTGTGGGTGGGTTACCAGGGGGACACGTACTGCTGCAACATATTCATACATAGCCAATCTCTCTGCAGGAGTCTTGTTGTAGAACACATATTCCATGGGCAGTGAGATGCCTGGAGTGGGAGGCCATGTTGGGTTTTTGTCTATCACTGCCTGAGGGTCAGAAGGGGGTGGGAGAAGGGAGGGAGAGAGTATGAGAAACAATGGAGGGGGAGATCTCCTCTCCTTCACTTCATTTCACTTGTACCTGAATATTCTCTAATACAGAGGGTGTGCTCTTTTCAGGGAGGGCCAGAGGGAAGGGGAGGAGTTCCTCCACTGTGGTGTCTGAAATGCTGTGTTGCTCCTGGACTCTGCTGATATAGATGTGTTTCCATAGTGACAAGACAAAGGGTCTAGCACCTGAGTGAAGAGCAGACTAATAAGTTAAGCACACAAGATGCACGTTATGGGGTAACCAATGGTAACCACAACAAACAGTTGTAACTTTGTATTCAAAATTAACTGGGCAGGTAAATCAGATAAGCAAAAAAGTAGGTAAATCTATTGAAATGTCAGCCCATGTATTTAAGATCTACTTGTGCTGTTTATTCCATGTCTTAATGTTTAATCATACCTTTTTTTAATTCTTAAATTAAATACCCACTTGCCTAATAAGAATCATCTCCACACCTGAGATTAGCTAAATATGGTAGAGCACTACAATGAAAATGGCTGCCACCAGGTCATTATCACACAGACACACACACACACACACACATACACACACATACACACACATACACACATGCATGCACAACATGCACAACAATTTCACTTCATAAGTGGTGTCTTAACTGTGTGCGATTCTCACTATTTTTTTTTCACCCAGGACACCCACTTGTGTACACCAGATACAAATGGGGGCGTGGCATGGCTCACCTCCTCCTAGCAGAGGGACCAACTGCTCCATCAGCCTGTCAGGAGTGGTGGTGTCCGCCCCTTGGGCAGGAGACAGGAAGTGGACAATGGTCTCCACAGACTGGAGCTCCCCACCCAAGGACGAACTGGGGAAGAGGAACTGTTATGGCAGGACTCATTCATGCACACATAATTAACACCTATGTATACACAATAGTGGCCTCAGCGGGAGCCTTCTCTGAAGCCTCCATTCACACGCACACCTATGCGCACAATGATGTTTCTTGTCTTCTTTGTGTATTGTTGTATGTGCGTATATATATCTGAGCTGTGTTATGTATGTTCATGTTCATGCTCTTGCATTGATTTCACTACATTGTGATTCCGGTTGAGCAACACGTCACGGAGCTAGCTGCGCTTCTACCTAGACTTAATCCTCATTTCGGATCCTTGTGTGTCAAGAACACAACAGGAACAATCCCAATCCATGTCACATGTGGATGGGTGCTAATGGTGTGCACTAAATGGGGTGCATATTCAATAACACGAAAACAGCTAACTACAATCACCAAATGGTTACCATAGGTAAAGAAGAAATATTAAAATTACATCATCAACACTTCATGGATTTGGCAATCCTACAAATATACTTTGAGTCGTGCTGTTTAATAGCAGCCACTTAATTAAACAACAATCAATGCCTGCCAATTATCCCCCCAAGTTTCCACAACATAATTTAATCTACGGCCCCTCCCACACCCTCACCATGGCAGCTCTGCCCCTTCCCTTTCAGCTCCGCCCCCCCCCCCCCCCCCCCCCCCCCCCCGTTGATCATGCTTGATCTGCTACTGCAACATCAGATGAATCACCCCAAGTTTGTGGGCCTAGCTAAGCTCCATCAGATGGCTGTCCAATGCAGCTTCAACACATATCTAGAAGTGCCCCCTCCTCCTAGTACACATATCTAGAAGTGCCCCCTCCTCCTAGTACACATATCTAGAAGTGCCCCCTCCTCCTAGTACACATATCTAGAAGTGCCCCCTCCTCCTAGTACACATATCTAGAAGTGCCCCCTCCTCCTAGTACACATATCTAGAAGTGCCCCCTCCTCCTAGTACACATATCTAGAAGTGCCCCCTCCTCCTAGTACACATATCTAGAAGTGCCCCCTCCTCCTAGTTCCATAAACCACACAAATGGCTGCTTAGCCACAGCCCTGCGCCGCTGCAGGGTCACCATGACAACCAAAAACATAGTAGTTCCAACAAATGCATAATCATATAAGTAAATGGACCCCTTCAAAACTTTGAAACCACTCCCTCCTCTTTGGCTACACATAGAATATTTATTTGCAGGCATCTTTAAGGCGACCATACACGAGGCAACATGTTGCATGCAACTCAAATGAATATGGGTAAAAGTTCAGTAAACCATCAGTAAACTAGAATTCATTTGAGTTGCATGCAACTTGTTGCTTAGCTGTACACACTAGGATACACTATATGTTGGGATATTCATTTGAGCACCCCTGGATAACCCCTGGATAACCCCTGGATAACTCTGGATAACCCCTTGGATAACCCTGGATAACCCTGGATAACCCCCTCCAGCAAGCGCACCTGTATGTATGCTTATTTGGTAGGTTCTTGAACAGCCACCCTCTCAGGTTCCCAAGGGGTAGTGAGGAGAGTAACAGATTGGTACAGTCCGAGGGTACCAACTCCCAAGACTTGATAAACCTGTTTCGCCAAAAACAATGGTTGGTCCTTAAATAAGCAAGGTGTTAACACACAGCTGTGTGTGCGTGCAATGCACTACCATATGTGTGTGTTTGTGTAGTTATGCAGGCAGTTAATAGGTAATAAATAGCAATAATTTGCCCACCTACAGGGGGAAGGAGAGAGAGAAAATAGAGAGAGAGAAAGAGAGAAGAGAGAGAGAGAGAGAGGGAGAGAGGGAGAGAGAGAATGATAGAGTGTGTGTGTGTGTTTCAGTGGACATCACACCTTGCACTCTTACCTTATGGTGTGAAGTGAATCAATGTAGACATCTGGAGAAGATGGCTGACTATCTTCCAGAGATGCAAAGGTCTTACTCTCAGGCAATTCTACAACAACGTCCGACTGATGGATGAAATCTCTCTGTGTCCACACGTCATGGTCCCTTGGACTACTGTTAGGAAAGAATCTGTAATGCCCCTGCCGTAGCTGACCAACACACAAAAAAATCCCTATCATGTGATCATTACCTGCCTATCATGTGACCAGACCCCCCCCCCCCCCCCCCCCCCAAATTAGCTAAGAAGTCTTTTTGTGGCTTCTTCACAATTCTCTCTCAGGACTGTTTGTGTGGTGAGCATTTCATTTTTTTTTTTTAATTTGACGTGGAGAGTGCGATGTTTTTACACAGTGCTTCCCAGGTGTAATTTGACACCGGATTCAGACTCCCAGGTGTGAAAATTTACTCCCCCCCCCTACCCCCCCAACTCTCTGGGTGTTTTAGCCCTAACTCCTTTAATCCTAAAGCTGCAACTATCACTCTGAATTGTGACAATAAAGAGCAGGATATCTTGACCTCCACAGGTTCCTTCCATGGGTGCTACACAGGTTCCTTCAATGGGTACTACTCAGGTTCCTCAGGACTAAGCTTACTGAACAGGAGCTCTTATTTCCTTTGTGCAGTTCTGTATGCTAGGTGAGCGCACCAGTATTTTCCAGCTGGCAAGTATGACCACTTCTTTCTTGCCAGCTGGAAAAGCTCAAGATACTGAGAATTAGTGAACCATATGGAAGAATTCTTGTCAACCTTTACCCTCTGTCGCAACAGTTATTGAGTGCAAAAAGATTGGCTTGTTTTATACTGGTGCGCTCACCTAGCGTAGAGAACTGCACAAAGGAAATTGCACTTGGATGGAAGGACAAAAGAATTAATAAAGAATAGTTTTGCTTTTCAAGTTGCAAGTCAACATTGCTTTTTTAAAATTGTAACCATCCCTTATTCATCTTGATTGGTTTGGTACTTCTGAATTCAATGTTTGTTATCTATGAATGATTTTGGCATGATGACATGGTGTTCAATAATCGAATCTTAGGTACACTCCTGTAATAAATTAATTACATGCAGTATGTATTTTGCAGGCAGTGTTGGCCAGTTTTAGGTGGACCGGAGACTTGTGGTCTCTTTGTAAAATTCATACCGCTGTAATATGGAACTATAAAGAAGTTTATGGCCACGACCCGTTAATCTGACTGACGTTTTGAGTACATGTTACTGCCGATCACCGTGTAGTGCCACACCCCCCACTTATGAAACAATGTAATGTTTACAATGCTCCAGTAGCTGACCTCCACTTGTACGCCGCAATAAAATTCTGTCCCAATACCCTCAGGTATGCATGCTATTCCTCGCGCGATCATGCAAACCACTTTTATAGGTCACGTGCACACATTAACACCCAGAAACACGTGCACGTTGTGGAAAAGGTGAATGGGCTATTCCATTATTTAATCGTACACCCCTATGGATGACAATAATTGCAAACACACACCTCCAGGACAATATATTTAAAAAAAACCCTGGACATGCATTTATTAAGTCTCCACCCCCCCCCCCCCCCCCCTCCGGGACAGACTTATAAATGCCCCCCTGGACAAGCTTCTATTTTATTCCCACCCCCCCTGGATATGCTTGTGTTTTGTTCCATCCCCCCTGGACAAGCTTCTGTTATACCTTCTAGCCCTCCGGGACAGGCATTTTAATGACACCCCCGGGACATATTCCCAATACCCCCCCCCCCCCCCCCCCCCCCCCCCCCCGGACACCATTTATTGTCATCCATAGGGGTGTACAGTTAAATATTGGAATAGCCCAATGAGACGCCAACTTACCTCGAAGACCCTACTTGTGGCTGAGTGCTGGTGTACTGGCACACGGCATTTTCAATCGCTTGCGCTAAATAGAATGTGGGAAAAATCATTGTCTGACATTGATAGTTACTGCCAAAGCAGTACATGTACGTACTAATTTCCATAGATTTGACGCATGTTCCCTTGTAGAAGTAGTCGCTGGATAAGACTAGCTCCTGTGCCGTCATTTTGCCCATGACAAGGTAAGCTTAAATATATCTTAATTTATATAAGGCCTTACCTCGTTGTCAGAGTCGAGGTGAATTCCCTTCGACGCATACTGGCATCGTAAAGCGTGAGACGCCGCCGAGAACGAGGAGACAAAGTGGCGGGAGTTTTGTGTGCACTGGACTAGGTGTGGAGATTCCTGTGTATGGTGGTGCACGTGTTCGCGATTGCTTTTTTAAAAAAATGAAAATAAAAAGCGGAGGCGGCACACCTTGCGATTTTCTAACCCATCCGTTGTCCAACCTAGGCGCTCCAAGGTTGCGTGCAGCCAGTTATCGCTCTCCTCGATGTACGTTGTCAGCAGAAGGAGTTCGTTACTATCAGAGCAGTCTGCTGCCATTAATGACTGCTTAAGGGTAAAACCCCTCAATTAAAATAAAGTAGACACGGTTAAAAAAAAGTTTGCACATGCGTTGTATATATGTCCCTGCGCGTGCGCACAGACCAAAACACATTTAGATGGATTGCAAGACAGCCGTAACGATTCTGTTCTGCGTGATTTCATTGGTGAATCTGGTAAGGAAAAAAAAAAGAAAAAGATACCAGTTAAACGTTTTGTATTCTTCACCTTTACAGTTACTCTCAATAGAACGATTGGTGTTTGATGTTTTGGGGCAAATGTGGGGTCCCATGCTTGTAGACGGAATGACGTGTCTTTGCATCCTCCTTGCACTATTAGGAGCGTGTACGAGGAAGAGACTTGCTATCGGCGTGGTGAGTATCGTGCAATATACCCTGTCGAAAATTTTCCACATGCATGCACGATTGCACGTTTAACAGAACATGTTTAGGTTACTGGTATCTGCGGTTAAAAATAATAATATATAATATATACATATAGTCCTTCTTTACCCCGCTGCGCACTTTAGCAGCAGCTTGGGAATTGGACCTCCACTGTGTGCGCATGTATCGCTGCGCTCGGCTTCTCTAGCCTCCCTGGACGTGAATGCCATTACTGCTGACGGTTTTTGTATAACTACTTCAAGCGAAACTTTAATAATTAAGTATGCTTGGCATATATATATCGCGGCAGTAACTATGCATACTGCTAATGAAATACTGCCGTTTAGGCGGTGACAAATAACTGGCTTTGTCCTTATCAATGATACAAGCATTCCGCAACGGCGTGTTGTGTACACAGAATCACCGGCTGACGTTAGAGCTTTATTAAAATTAACCGTCGCATTCAGGCTCTTATGAATGCAAAAGACATCCAGAATGATTCAGTGCGCCCCATCAGTGTACACTCCTCCTCACCCCACCTCCTCCCCACCCCACCACCTCGTACCTCCTCCCACCCTACCACCTCGTACCTCCTCCCACCCCACCACCTCGTACCTCCTCCCTCACCCCACCATTTTATCTAACATACACACTTTTTTTTTCTTCTACTTTTCCTTCTCCTCATCCCTCCTCTCTATCCTCTCCTTCCAACTTTCCAAATCCAGTACATTGTTTGGAGCATGGCCTCAATCGGCATTAACATTGTCATAGTGCTAATCTACCAGAACATTGGACTGCTTGCAAGGGTGAGTGTTACGTGAGGTGAGTGCAGGGTAGCCATGATTACTGTGAGGTGAGTGCAGGGTAGCCATGGTTACTGTAAGGTGAGTGCAGGTAGCCATGGTTACTGTGAGGTGAGTGCAGGGTAGCCATGTTTAATGCAAGGTAAGTGCAGAATAGTGTGAGGTGGGTGTTGTGGTTAGTGTGAGGTACATGTAGTCATACTGAAAAAGTCCTTCAAGCTGGAGGAGGTAAGTATTTGCAATGTCCCAAACTGAGTATACCACCTTGCCTCACAATGTACTATGATTGTGCAGTAGGCGTGCTGAAGAAGGTGGGGAAATGGGGAGGAGGATTTAGATAAGGAAGTGTGAATTGGAAGGTTTTATATATCTAGTGTAACAATTTAGGTCCAGCTTTTAAATAAATGCACCTTGAATCGCTAATACTGAAAACCAAGTCAGCAGAACATGACCACTGTTCACCTCCACACACATATAGAGAGAAGAGGACCTGGGACTTAGGTTGGGAGACCAAAACTGGTGGAGAGACTTCTGCCTGTACAACGGCACCACTCCTGATACTGGCCTCTCAGCCCAACCAGCAATGAGCAGGTGTCCGCTGTCGTATGCAGTAAGTGGGGAGGGAAGAAAGAACTTTGTGCTGACTGTGTGTGCTTGGGACTAGGCGACCCATAGTTTAAAATATGATTGGGGAACCAAAAGGTTGCCATGACCCTGATTCTCTATACCTTACTGCACAAAAGGAACAGCAATAGTTTTGTTGACAGATTGTGCACATCGGATGTCATCTTTATTGCCGTAATGTCTAAAATGTGAATGTGTGGGTTGTAAGCAGGCTTCCACCTTCACTTGTAGGACATTGAAACAGTACATGCAGCTGTTTACCTGATATTAGATGTGAGTGAATTTGCTTGTGTTTTTAAAAAGCACTTCCTGATGCATGCCAATATCTCTCCACCTGACATCTTCCCTCTACCATCTCCCTCCTCGGCCCCACATATCTTCCCTCTCTCACATGCCACTTCCCCCTCCGACATACCACCTCCCTCTTCCCACACATCTTCCCTCTCTCACCTACCACCTCCCTCCTCCCCACACATCTTCCCTCTCCCACATACTGCCTCCCTCCTCCCCAAATATCTTGACTTCCCTCTCTCACCTACCACCTCCCTTCCTTGTGGTTTCACTCACCGCTACCAGCTGGTGGCTACAGTCATGGCAGCAATGCTGATGCACTCTACTAAGGGTAGCATGATAGTAAATGAAGATACAGACAGTTGTAAGTAATGCGTGTGCAGTTACAATAAAGATATACAGATGCTGAAGTGCAGCATTACCTTGCTGTCCAGCAACAAAACAAAGCAAAAAAGTTAAAGTATTCCCTGGGGCTCTTCAGATACAGCTTGCATTTGGTGGGTGGGCAAAATTATTGTTGAGGTCACCATTTCATCTTGATTTGTTACGGTAAGGATCAGCTTATTGGGGCACTCAGTTATTGACACCCAAACGAATTAGTGGTTCAATTAGCAACCAACCACATGTAGCTTTTGAACTTAAAACATACTATTTTAGAGGCATCCAAAAGCTCCAACATTTCCTTGAATTTTGATAATATATTATATCAACCTGGCCGAATTTATTAATAAATTCAAACCACTAAATAAAGATACAATGCCCCCTCAATCAAGTACATTGCAAAAATCAAAAAAATCAAGATTTCAATTTTGAATAACTTCTCAACGGAAGTAGTTAATTAAATACAGTTTGCAGCTTTTAACTAACCACCCATCCTACATTTATTAATATTTAATTGAAATGAATAGAGGTTTTGAGTCTTTTATCAACATTAATTAACTATTCTAATTTATTTCACCAGCATGTACATGTAGAACTTTTAACAACAATTACCAGTTAATTAACTGCTTGTGGTTAATTTTCCTTGATTGTGAAACACCCTGTATAAATAAATAAAAACCGCCATGTCGGTGACTTGGTGTACAGCTGCATAATTGAAAACTGTCAAAAGACGTTTGCGTATCAACGTAAAACTTCGTGGAAAGTCTTCATGCAGACGCTAGGAAGCGATATGAGAAGAAGATTATCAATAGCTTGGATCCGGATCCGTTTTGCGATACATGTTTGAAGACTTTAGGGGAACCACTCGACGTAATGCCTGCTAGTTTAAAGCATGTAGCTTGAAGCTAAGGCCCGAATTCAAGGTGCTGCAACGTGCACGCAAAAGGATCATGCATTTTTATAGAGGTGTGTCATCATGATGTGGAGAATCAGCTGCATGCGTTATAAAATAAATTGAACAGCACCGCGCATGCAGTTCCCGCGGGAGCTGACTATTTCCCCCTTTATAGAATCCTGCGAACAGTTTGTTTTGTTAATCAGCCATTCTGCTGATTAGATTCACAATATTCGCGTGTAAATGGTTGGTGCTAATTGAACCACTAATTCGTTTGATGTCGATAACCAGTAGAACCTGCAGCTGACCACATAACTAAAGTCATAAGTATGTGGCTGCTGTACAAGCGGTGGCTCTGTGTTAGGCAACTGCCTGACTACTGTACATGTACAATGTTATTTTTGGCCCAAAGGCGACCGCTTTAGACTGCAGATTCCACTGTACATGTCAGCAGTTTCCATTAAAATCTGTGGTAAACACAATGTTGTGTACATAACTGCTTATAGTCAACTATGGAACATGTACACATGTATCCCCCACTCCACACATAAATGTCCCATATACAAATTATCAATATCAACGTAATCACAAGCTCCACAACAAATGAACTACATGTAACCACCACATAATCTGTCCATTTGCTACACTAAGTGCTTTGCTTAGGTTTGTGGTTAGGGATAACCCTTTACATTAGGGGATAACCCTTCAGAAGCTAACCATTTGCATCCTAAGATAACTGATTTGCAACTCTTTGTGCTTTGCATCATATTAGCTCCAATTGCTCCATACCTGTAGCATATGCATACACACTCATATATACACTCTCACATATACACCTGCACACACTTCACATGTGCACACACACACAATGCAATGCACATGCTCTCACATGAATCCCTACAGTTAGTTACGTGAGCATCGGAGCATACAGACTCTTCCCCAGACTGCAATCCATGAGGAGGCAGTCTGCCAGAAGACCCTTGTCGAAGCCCCAGGACTCATACGTGTGATGTGTGGCCCCCTCACTGCAGAAAGATGCCTCATTGTTCCCATGCGTTGTTTGCTTGTGAGATGCAAGCCATTCATCTATACACAATGTCGTTTACCCATATATAACAAGACTTTATTATAATCTTATTTTCCGTCTAAACTACATTTTTTATTTCGCTTGCAATTGATCATGTGGTCTCTCCCTCTTTACAACTGTACCACCTCACACCTCCTCTGAGTTTTGTAGGGAAGAGACAGAGGTATCAAAGGAGAAGTGGTTCAGATTGACGCTGAGACCCACAACCACATCAGCAAAGTTCTTTATTTTATAAAACAAAAAAATTGCAACCAGTTGCACGTTCTGGACTTGAAAAGTGTTAGATCTAGCTTCCCCAGACCATGTACAATGCACTCCCTCATATCCCTTCCGTTTTAATCACACCAAACCAATATTTAACTGCAACAATGTGGGGACAGGGGTAGGTACTAGGTCTAGCAATTACAACACAAAATGTTCTTTAATTTATAAAATAAATAAATACGATCGAATAAATAACTCATTTCTGGTGCAACTATTGGATCTAAAAAGCAGAAGAACAAAGTGTCTGCATGGAAATTAAATGCCCATTTACATAATGTGGTGTCTTTCCAAAGCATCTAGCTCCATTAAAGCTACTCCATAAGCAACTATCAGAAAACCTTCTTTGGTAACAGTTATTCCACTCAGAGTTCGAAATGCCCTCTCTCCAGCCTCAATGAAGCTCGCCAGAAAGTCTCCCTCTCTTGAAAACACACAGAGGCGTTCACGCTCAATGACATAAATGTAGCCATAGCGACAATCGGCAGCAACACCCACTGGGCTCACCAGGTTGTGATTTTGCCAGAGCTCGCTGTCTCCAAAGGTGTAAGCGACAGTATAGCTGTTGGCATCCTCTTTCAGGACATACACTTTACTAAGTGTGTGTGAAGCCACCAACAAGTGGTCTTGTGCGTCGACAGCAACATAAAGGGTGTCCTTTGTTCCCTTCATTTTTGGATCCCAGTCACGTATTTGGCCTGCGTGTGTGTAATCTGGATTGAAGTATTGAATGCTGGCCGAATCACTGACAAATATTCTACCCTTCTTATTCACAGCAATAGTTGTTGGACCATCAAACTTTTGGCCATTGTTCATTTCTAAGTATTTTATAAACTCAGCTTCAGCATTAGTCTCCACTATCTTCATCACCAGTACTCTGTTGCTATTTTTGTCTGCAACTATGACCTTGTTGTCGGGGTCGACTGCAATGCCTTGTGGTGTTACTGGAACGTTGTCTTCCCCCTTGCATGTGCACCCTTCTGATGAATGCAAGGGCTTGAAGTAATGTACACCATCGGCCAATTTGCAGGTAAATATTCGATTTCCCTGGTTGTCTGAGTAGATGCACTGATTGTCCCGAACCGTAACACTGTTCACCTTGACTCCTTCCATTCCCATCTGGCCAACTTTGAACTTGATCTTCTCCCTAACAGGTGGTATGACCAGGATATCTAATGGATCCATGATGTCATTGTTGCTACCGGCTGCTTTGAATGTCAGCCTGTGAGGTCCCTCACGTTGAGATAGAAGAGTGACAGTATAGGACCCATTCAAACCCAATATCACAGTGCATGCTGGCATAATTTTCAATGCAGGGTGGGCATGATGATTGGCTTGAGGATTAGCAACCTGACCTGCTTGGTCAGCAACCTGACCAGCTTGATCAGCAACCTGACCAGCTTGATCAGCAACCTGACCAGCTTGATCAGCAACCTGACCAGCTTGATCAGCAGCCTGATCACCCTGATCAGCAGCTTGACCATCATGACCCTGATCAACAACCTGACCACCCTGATCACCATCATGATCAGCTTGACCAGCCAATGGAGTTAACTTCACGTCTATCTGGGGGAGAACTCCATTGTAATGCAGGCATGTTGCATAGATGTCAGTGCACGTAATCGTGAACTGAAACTCCTTCCCTGCGACGATCGTAGCCTTGCTGATGTCTGCCACCACAATGAAAGCCTTATCCTTTGGAGTGATGAAGACTTTGCCTATTTTGTCAGTAAAGTCAGGGATGTCCTTTGCTGCCACTTCAACAGTTTTCACTTCGCAGTGTTGAGGTATATTACATTGATAGGCTGTCTTCAGACCAACAAGCATTTCCCTCATTCTGGAATAGATGGAAAGGAATCCAGCCTCGCTCAGGTGACCGACCTCCGCACTACACTCCAAGTGTGTCTTCATGATCTCTTCGATGTACCCGCATTGCTCGAGTTGGCTCTCAATGCTTGCGTGCTTCGCGTCGTATATTTTCTTCAGCTCCGCCAGCTGTCTTTCCTTTTCCTCGCGGAGTTTTCGTAGCGCCTCTTCGTATCCATCCTCCAGCTGCTGCTCCGCATTCCCGCGCTCCAACTCTAGCCCGTCCCGAGTGCTTTTTATTTCGGCGATCACGTCTTTGACGACAGCGACGACCTGCCGCACGCCATTTGTAGCCAGCTCGACCCGCTTGCTGCATCGAGGCAGAGCTGCCGCAATGCTCTCCCTCCGGTGATTTCCATGGAGGTTCGAGTCTGCAGCGCAAGCGGAGCAAATCAGGCAGTCGCAGTTCCAACAATACAGCGACATCTTTTTGTTGTGCTGTGCGCACCGCAACGTATCTAGCGCGACCTTCTCGGTGTCTTTCAGTAATCGGATTTCGTGTGTCCTTTTCGCCTTCCGGTGATATTCGTCGCAGACCTCACAGAGGTACTTGTTGCACTTCACGCAAATAGACTTCGCTGCAGCATTCTCGTCGCATTGCTTACACTCGGGGTGCGGAGCTAGCACGGAGGCCTGAACCCCCGCAACGAGGCGATCGATGAGGTCCTTGAGGCAACCGTTCGTCGAGAGCGACACCAATCCATCTGGCAGGTGGACTTTGGTACCACACTTACTACAATCCAACTCCTGGTTATGGGTCCGTTTAGAGGCTTCTTCAAGACACTGCGCACAGTAAACGTGATGGCAGGGTAGCTCTTTGGGTTGGACTAAAACTTTGTTGCAGAGGGAGCAGCTAAAGTATTTAGCTAGCAAAGTATCCATACTTAAAAAAAATCATGTGATCCTTAAGGTCATGTGATACTATTTACGTAGTTCTGTTTTTGATTAACATTTTTAAAAATTTATATCAATTCACGATGAGTGTCCCGCTAGCGCTATGGTTTTGCTTTTGAGTAAACAGTAATTGATTCCAATTTAACCCACCGGCGTAATTCTAGGAGGAACATCCACCGTGCCCACCCACCTATCTTTGCTCGTAATATAAACAAACGTAATCGGGAATGTATGTATAATATAGTACATCAAACTAACATACATGATATATAGCTAACAACAGAACAACACATATACTTATACACTAATGCATTCGATCACTCACACACAGTACTAAAAGTCATCAAAGCCATCAAAGGAACTTAATGTTCCCAAGATGGAGGTGGAATTTCCTCTCTGGATTGCCACAGAAAGGCGCTGGAGTAAGAACTGGTAGGATTGTGAGTCTCCAGTGGTTTGGTGCAGACAATGGCCAAGGTCAAGAGGCTCACATGCTATGGGAACAAAGAAGTACTTTGCTCCAAGAGAGGAATACTTCTTCCTCTTTTGAGATTCAGCCTCCGCTGCTACCAAACCTGACCCTCTTTTATAGCATCCCACACAAGGAGTTTTCCCTTTTTCCAGGGAACCATTGAAATACCAGCTGGCCTTTTACCATCTGATCTAGCATTGTTATATCTGTGTAATTATAAATTAAAGGTACAGAATAAAGTTCAATAACTACACTACATCTAAATCTAAACGGGCACACCCCAGGACAGATGCTGCATTGCCTCTCTGCTATATAGACCTCGCGTCTACGTCATTGTTATTAACGTTCGGAATAACATTGCTCAGCGGGACGAGAGCGAACGTCTGCGAACGTCGTCTGGAACTTAATCGCCCTATTACAGCGCTATTAATACATATCACGTGCGAAGTCCCACCTTCTTTCCGACGACGGTCGCAGACTAGCCTCGTCCCCAGGCCCTGTTTTATTGGAGTGCATTATTTTAATAAAACAGGGCCTAGGGACGAGGCTAGTCGCTCTCGTGCGATGTGATGTTTAATTTGTTTACTTCCGAAGGTTACGTAGACGCAAATTGATAAACTGATGACGTAGCGCGAGTTGCAGAAGGATCTTCTATAAATATACAACACCACGGGGGTACAAGATAAATAATAATTGGACGGGAACGAGCAACGGCGGTACGTGGTACATATTTATAGCATGTCGTATACATAAATAGCAACATATGACACAAGTTACAATACCGGTATACGTCACTGTCGTCGACGTCACTCAGAAAAGCAAGCATGATGTGATGCAGGATTATTATGTATCGCGCGTCCTGCATCACGTGCATATGAGTAGGGCAGTGACAACCACGAGCCGTGCGCGGTCTGTACTTCTGTTTTCAACTTATCTTGGCATACTAAAGATCAGGCTGGGATAGAATAAATGAAATATACAAATATACATAAACATGGATATACTTTGCTCTTACGTTACAAAAGGATTTGCCAGTGATCATGTACGTACATGTACATGCACACGAGAAATATGTCATGCGGCATGTATGTGCTAGCGAAGGTACGCCCACATCGCTTATCAGGGAAATGCCCGGAATTTATAACTCCTCAGTTGCTGGCTGGGGCCGAGACCAGAAATCACCTCCATTTATACATCAATTTATTAATGAAGCTATAATAAGGCCTACAAGAATCATGCATATACGATGTTAAGTAAGAGCAGTTTAAGGAGCTTTTGGCAGGTGAGGGCTGGACCGTTATGTTTGTTACTAAAGTGAGAACTTGCGACATGTTCTCATGCAGCTGCGCACGCGGGCTGCTTCATCTTTAGCCCAGCTGCCGCGGAAAGTTAAAATTGTAGAAGTTGGACCCAGAGACGGCTTACAGAATGAAAAAGTGACACCAGAATATTTATTTTCGTTTTGATCACACGGGCACATACCATTATATCGCAGTCAATCGTTACAACGAAAGTGAAGATAGAGTTGATCAACCGCCTCTCAAAAACGGGATTGCCGGTCATCGAAGCGGCAAGCTTTGTGTCTCCTAAATGGGTACCGCAGGTATTGAGGAGGGGGGAGGGAGGAAGGGGGCCCCCTGAATGGCCTAGGATTCCAATTACAATTAAGTATCAGTGTGTCCCTGCTGTTTTCTTCAAAAGATGGCTGACGCCACTGAGGTGATGGGAGGCATCCAGAAGCAACCTGGGGTGGTTTACCCCGTACTGACACCAAACCTCAAAGGGTTCGAGGCGGCAGTAAGTTTGTAGTTGTTTATTAGTTACCCCAAAACACAAGGCTATTAGCAGACACCTCCTTGTGTGTGTGTGTGTGTGTGTGTGTGTGTGTGTGTGTGTGTGTGTGTGTGTGTGTGTGTGTGTGTGTGTGTGTGTGTGTGTGTGTGTGTGTGTGTGTGTGTGTGTGTGTGTGTGTGTGTGTGTGTGTGTGTGTGTGTGTGCGTGTGTGCGTGTGTGGATTAGATGGCTGCAGGAGCTCAGGAGGTTTCCATCTTTGGTGCTGCGTCAGAGACCTTCAGCAGGTTGGTTAGAGGTGGCTAGGTGGCTAATGGTTAACAGTCCAAGGTGTTTGGCTTACCTCCTGCCAAACAGAAAGAACATAAATTGCACCATTGACGAAAGTGTGGAACGTTTCAGAGACGTGTGCAATGCAGCCAAGAAGTTAGGAATCCCTGTTCGTGCGTAAGGCATTTATGTGTGTGTGTATGTGTGTGTGTGTGTGTGTGTGTGTGTGTGTGTGTGTGTGTGTGTGTGTGTGTGTGTGTGTGTGTGTGTGTGTGTGTGTGTGTGTTGTGTGTGTGTTTGTATGTGTGTGTATGTCTGTGTATGTCTGTGTGTGTGTATGTCTGTGTGTGTATGTTGTGATGCCAGCATCCCCAAATGATTCAGTATTCATCACACACACTCACATTTACACAGGCACTCTGTGCTAATTGGTAGACATTGTTAGTAAGCTATGCTACCATATCTGCAGCTATGTTTCCTGTGTGCTTGGGTGCCCATATGAAGGTGACGTCTCCCCCAAGACTGTGGCCAAGGTGAGTTACCTCACCTTGATTTCATCTGGTGTTTGTAGTGACTTGTGCATGTGTATGTGTGATTTACCAGGTAGCGTCACAGTTCAAGGACCTTGGATGTTATGAGGTGTCTCTGGGAGACACCATTGGTGTTGGTACACCAGGTAAGGTACATGGTCCACCTCCCTCCTCCCTCCCTCCTCCTTCCGACCCTCCCTCCCTCCTTCCTCACTCCTCCCTTCCTTTCTCCCTCCTTACTTCATCCCTCCTCCCTCACTCCTTCCCTCCTCCTTACGTCATCCCTCCTCCCTCCTCCCTCACTCCTCCCTCACTCCTCACTCCACCATAGGATCTATGGCGGCCATGCTACAGGAAGTGTCAGCTTGCATCCCCACCTCCTGCCTGGCTGTGCATTGCCATGACACCTATGGACAGGCTCTTTCCAACATCCTCGTGGCACTACAGGTTCTTTACTTTGTGGGGTGTCTGTGTAGCACTCAGAGGTGTCAGCATATAGCAATCAGAGGTGTCAACATTGTGCTCAGGGGTTGGTATAGCACTCAGAGGTGTCAACATAGTGCTCAGGGGTTGGTATAGCACTCAGAGGTGTCAGCATAGTGCTCAGGGGTTGGTATAGCACTCAGAGGTGTCAGTATTGTATTCAGGGGTTGGTATAGCACTCAGAGGTGTCAGTATTGTATTCAGGGGTTGGTATAGCACTCAGAGGTGTCAGCATAATGCTCAGGTGTCTGTGTAGCACTTCAGGTACTCTATGGAAGTTCTCAAGGGGTCTTCTTAGCACCCAGGGGTATGAGGATGAACGCCTTATAATGGCAATGGTTAACATTCTTCCACAGATGGGGGTTTCTGTGGTAGACTCCTCCATATCTGGTCTAGGAGGATGTCCCTATGCTCCAGGTGCATCTGGCAATGTGGCAACTGAAGATGTGGTCTACATGTTAAATGGCTTGGGTATTGAAACCGTAAGTACATACTTGGCATTGAAACTGAAATCTGTAAGACAACTGCAATGGTATTAAAATGCAAACATCCTTGATAACCAAGTCTTGTGTATTGAAACATTCAAAGCTTGTACATGTATTGAAACCGAAGATTGGATGACTTGGGTACAGAAAGTGTAGTTTTACATAACCCTTGCAGATTTACCTCCATCATCATATTCTCTCACCCTCCCCTGCCCCTCCCACCTTCTCCTGTCCTCATTCCATTCCTCTTCACCTCTCTCCTGTCCTCATCCCATTCCTATTCTCCTCCTCTCTCCTGTCCTCATTCCATTCCTCTTCTCCTTTCTCGCTTCCATTCTTCCCCCCTTCCATTTTCAATCAAAGGGTGTTGATATCAAGAAGCTTGTGGATGTTAGTTATTACATCTCAGAGTCCCTGGGAAGAAAGCCGTCGTCTAGAGTGTCTCTTGCAATGAAGTGTAGCAAGTTGTAGATTGTTACATTCTTCTTGTGCTCCTTTACGTCGTATGACAAGTCGTTTTTGTTTTGTTTTGTTTTTAATAAACTTGTCAAGTGTCACCATGGTTACACCTCATAAATGTCAGAGGAACATGTGCTCGGGCACATTCTATTTGAATGTTTCCAAAGTCCACTGTCAAAAATAAGAAACATACATGTACACACAATTTTCAATATGAAAAGCCTCACAGAATAGTGACTGTTTTCCCCATGCTAGCTCCACTGTCAAAATGCCACACCATTTTTTTTTTACAGAAGTAACAATTGTATCAAAAAAAAATTAAAGCCTTGCTATCAGTGCAGAATACTCAATAGTGACTTGCTTTTTTTTCTAAATACCCTACCCTGAACTATTACCTAAAGCTTCAAAACTTCAGTTGTGACTTTATGCTGTAACCAAGAGAATAGCATTTTCATTACAATTAAATTATTACAATGCAGTTATTAAATGTAAAATAACAATGGTTATAGGTAAACTAACAACAGTTCAAAGCCAGTTTTTATAACCTAACCCCTGTAGTTAAGAACTGAAATTTATTTTATAGATAGCCAGCTCTTCTTAGTACCTATGTGTGGATGGTTACTTACGTCACAACTGCTGAAAAGATTGGCTTCGATGTATGTATCTCACGATTCATGAGATATCAGACAAATTGGTTTGATGTAAGGATAAAAATTCCATTTTATAAGAAGTCGTATTCATATGATTTTTAATACAAAATTTGGCAGCTTGGTATCAGCATTAAAAAATAATGAGACTACATTGTTCAAGCCATTTTTCTCCCATAGTAAAACTGGGGGTATACATAAGGATTTGGGGCTTGTATTTACGCCATTAAGTGTTCAAAATGTAGAACAATTAATTAAATAGATTGCTTATAAACTCTAACACCATCAAATATAGATACAGTTTTACTATGATATACAGAGAAATCCAAAAATAGGGAGAAAAATATATATTTACGCTTTAATTATTTTTTATTGCTGATGATACCAGCTGCCATAAAAAAACATATGAATACGCTCAGGGACCTCTCACTTATAAAATGGCGTAAGTCAAACTAATTTGTCTGAAATCTTACAAACCGTGTGAAACCTTGTTGTGACAAAAGCATAACCAAACTTACCACGCGCATTTTGTTACAAAAACTCATAACCATTGTTTACATTTAAAGAAATGATGGCTGAATGAAAAAATGTTCCCTTGACTACACAGCACGACTGAAAAACAGATTTGGAAGTTTTAAGTAGGAACACTACACCAAGCAATTCCACCGCACGATGACAGTCACGTTCAAAAGTTACCCTAAAATACACAATTCTACACATTGCTATTGCACAAATGGGTGTGGTTCATGCATCCAACTGCCAATTGAGCAAGCACAGTTCAACAAGTTGCTTGTTTCCACTGTCTGCCACAAGAACGTTGTGGTTCTCAAGCACACATACTCCCATCGGGTGGCTGAAGTGACCATGTTCCTGTCCGGCGCCCCCAAAAGAAGCCACGTGTTCACCGTTGGACGTGAACACCGACACCCTAGAGCCTCCATCTTCAGTGACATACACATAACCGTACACTGGGTCCACGGTGATGCCCACGGGTGCCTGCAGCTTCTGCTCCTCGTCGCCGTGGTTACCAAAGACGCATACCGCGGCGTATCCCAGCGGGTTCTGCTGTGTGGGTTGGAGCCCCCTCTCAAAGATGTGCACCTTGTGTGACTTGCGTGACGTAACAAAGAGACGGTCTCTGCCATCGAGGGCTATGCCATACGGCTCATGAAACTCGTCAATGGCCTGTCCCCAGCGCCCTAGCTGGCCAGCATAGGTGTAATCGGGGAAGAAATACTGGACACGCTGGTTCATGGAGTCGGTGACAAATATGTAACCTTCGCTGTCAACAGCCACGCAGGACGGAAACTCAAACTGAGCATTGCCATTTCCACGCAATCCAATGTGGTTTCGTTCGTTGTTGTGGACGTTCACGACAGCGACCCTGTGACCTTCCTTTTCCACCGTAAGAAGGTGACCTTTGGAGTCGAAGGCGACGCCCCTTATCGAGCTCAGCTGATCGTCCTCCTTCTTCAACGCTTGAATGTGGTCCACGTCATCCTTGCAAATCACGACACACATGTTGGTGTGGTCAGAGACTGCAATGAGGTCCTTACTTCTTGCCACACCAAACGGACTCTGCAGGTGCATCCCAACCTGGTGCCCATTCCCACTCCGTACGACCCTCACGGGTGCAATGTCTCCATGCTGCACGACGCAGGGACTCACAGTGATGTCAAAGGGACTGCCCCTAATGTCCACGCCCAGGGCCCTCACAAACATCTGGTGCTCGCGGGCGTGCGGCGTGCTGTGGAAAAGGGGCGTGACCTCCACCCTGTACAGCCCGTCGACAAAGTTGGCCACTTTGCTGAGCAGTTCCCTGTTGCCCCCCTGCACGATGCTGATGCTCAAGTTTGGCGGGTTTGCTGGCGACTTTAAGACGTTACCCACAATGTCCCGACATTCGAATGTGAGGTGAGCTTCCTTGCCCTGGATGAAGTGGGTGGTTGCAACGTTGGTGGTTGCAACCTTGGTGGCGGTGTAGTTTTCCGGGCAGGGATCTCCCTGAACCTCGCCTATGGAGCCCTCCAAGTCCACGACGTCGTTGGGTTTGAAAACGATGAGATCACTCTCCCAAGGGCGGTGGTCGTAATCCTTGTAGGAGGCGTGAAGGTGGGTCATTCTATTGGAGATGGTTTCCCAGAGAGCCAGGAATTCGACGGGTATGCAGTTGTCTTCGGAGCGCACGCGACGCGCGTACGAGAGCGAATCGTTGAGCTTCTCCGTGATCGCCGTTAGTTCAGCAAGCTGCTCGTAATGGATGGTCTTCTTCTTGTCAAAGATCTCCTCCGCCATATCAAGCAGCTTCTCCTTTTCTCGCTCGAGGTACCTGACAATCTTGTCGTGGCGCTCTGCGATGTTGCGTTTCACCTGCCGCTTGTTGTCCTCAAGGTTGTCCGCGAGCCCCTTCACAGTAGCTGTAGCGTCTCGTATACGGTCGTGTATGTCCGCTACCTGCTGGACGGAGGCGTCCGTCTGAGCGTAATAATCTCCGACCAGGTCCCTCGCTTCGTGGTAGTCGTGCGTCTTGTGAGGCGGGCACACGGCGCACTTCATGCACATGACCTTGACGCAGACGCGACAGTACATGTCGACGTCGCTTTCCGGATGCTTGTCGCACCTCCAAGGATTGTGGCTCAGACCTTTGAACACCTTAGGCGCGCCCACCTCCTCCTCCTCGCGCGGGACTATGGGCAGCACGACGTGCCACTTGGTCTTCTTGGCCACTTTGTGCTGGTCTTCGCAAGCCTTGCACATGTATAAATTACATTCGGAACACACCGATACGGCAAAGATGTTACGGTCACACTCCTCACACTCTCGTTCAGCCGGCTCGCCCCCCATCGAAGGACCTTCCGGATCCGTCTTCACGCCAGCTCTTGCGTCGTCCTCTTTCTTAAGGAGCTTGACCATGTTTTGCGTGGTCAGGTTAGTTGGCAGCTCTTGGGCGTTGGCGACACCCAGCGGGTCTTTACAAAGCGGGCACTGGATGGGCCGTCCCGGGTCCTGCGGTTGCAGGGCGACCGCTTTTTCCAGACAGTCCGCACAGATGTCGTGAAGACAAGGCAGTAGCTTCGGTTTTTCAAAGAGGATGTGACATATCGGACATGTAAGGTCTTTTCGAAGCCCATTGAGGAGAGAGGTTTTAGCCGCCATTTTAGACAGATGTGACCGGCAGATATGTATATCTGTTGGCACAAAAATGATTGCTGTGCTCAAAATATAATTTAATAAAAGCAAAGGGGGCCGACCCCAGGTTGTCTGCTCACTTGCTACCTTCGTTGAAGCGGTTTATTTTTTTGCGCTTTTAAATTCCCAAACTATGTAGGAAAGAAGCATATAAAACTCATAGGGAGTCATAGCTCCACCCGGCTGTACTGAATATCAACAAAACGCATAGAATTACTTACCTACAAATCTGGCTCCCTATATAGGGAACTTAGCTAAATACATAATTTCCGTATTTTTACCGGCAAATCCTACACATCTACACTTTATAGTTTTATTTTTTATATGTATCGTCAGTTGCAAGGATAATGACTTAATGAGAGTGAACTACAGACAATTATTATTATAAATATAAATTTAATACCTAAAAGTTCTTTTTTAAATGGCATACTATGTAAATGAGTTTCCTAGTCCGATTTCCTTGTCCTCTCAATGTAGGTGACATTTGATAGTGGAACTGTATACTATATTATTCAGTATAGCGGATACATGGCCCCGCCCCTACATGTATTCAATACGCAAACACTTACGCGCACGCGCGCAGAGATAATAGAGTTTAGATAGGTACAGCAGAAGGGGCCTCCTTAGTAGGCTGGGGAACCTTACAGCGCTCCCCTATACCCCTTAGCTGGGCGGAGGGGTGCACGTCCCCCCCCCCCCCCCCCCCCCCAGGGCCGGCTCCGCCTACTAGTTCGCCCCGCCCTTTGCCTGCCACACCCTCGCCCCTCCCAAATGGTGGGCAGGAGAGAGGCCAGCCTTTATGCCTCCTGTCATGCAGAGATATCATTCTCCACTGGTGTGAAAGAGCTAGAAACTCAAAATCCTTTGCATGCTTGCAAGCTCGTTTTAAAAAATTTGATTTGAAGGGTGTAAGGGTTAAAAACCTTACGCCGCCGGTCAAAAATGCCCCCTCAAACCGACTTTTTCAGAATCCATTGGACGATAGAATCTCACCAGTAGATAGCTGCATGCACCGGCTGTATATATAGGTAACTAAGTGTGTGGTTTCAGAGTGGCAGACCATGCACTTGTAGCTAAATCCATGCAGAGATAATATACAGTACATTATCTCTGCTATAATCTCAGAATGAGTTTATAGCTATAGCTATACGTATAGTGAAGTAGTTAATTATGCAAGCAAACAATGATTGCACTGAAGCCTGGTATAGTGGTATTTATTATTATTACGGGGTATCTCCGATATAACTTCCATGCAGCGGAAGTTAAGATAAAGTGTCTCTTTTTCCTAGACGGGTTTTGCATTGGGCAGTGTACGGATTAGCGCAGACGATGTCTTCGCTAAGAGTGATGGTGGTGATGGAGAGCCAGCTTCCGCTGTAGTAGTCTACTAGGGCGGTACTGTTCACTACAAGTGCCGCGAGGTTCAAAGCTTTCTGCTGGAAGGAGGCCTGCGGGTCGCTAGGCAACAGCGGAACCATCAGTGAAACCGACAGAGGTCCAAACATAAACATGATGTCAGTCCACGGATCCAAGACGGACTTAACGAAGCAGGAAACGGGAAGGTCCAGTTTCATGGCCGGGTTGCAACCAACGCTCTTGCACGCATTGGTTGCAAGCTTCAGTTTTGACGTCACCTCGCTTGCCACTCGCATGGCGAAGGCGGTGTTGCTGAATTTAGACTGATCCGGATACCAAAGGTAGTCCAGCGTAACACGCCAGGGGGTGCGACACGCCTCCGAACCGAATTGTGCCGGGTCCGTCCCACTGAAGTCGCAACTCGAAACCACGGAGCCTCCCATCGAAGGGTTGCTAGGATTTGGTACGTACCAGTTTGTGACCAGTCCTGAAGTGGGACACTGATTCGCTTGGAGTACTAGATAAGTGGTGTTGACGAGATTGGCCCAAAGCGGCAGGTACTTCTGTCCTTCTAGAGGATTGTATGCTAACATGTAGTCCCGAAATACTTTGTAATGCCCCGGCGCGAAGTATGAAGGATTGGAACAGTCCCAGCCACCGAAACAGCTCCCGAGTCTTACGATGCGGTTCTTCCCGTTCGGGCTCTGCAGTGTGTCAAAATCGGCGAACGCTTTGCTACTGTTGTAGGCCCAAGCGGCCACCTCCGTCCACCATGGGAACCCTCTGTTCTTCGTAGCCTGGGCGAACAGAATCATGCCCAAGATCGCATCCTCGTCCCCATCAGGCGCCGATCCGGTCCCTTGCGCCGCGGTAAGCCTGCCGTCGAACTTCCAGTCCGGGAGGCACGGATATTTGCCGTTGCAGTAGTATCCTCCTTGCTGACAGCTACCTTGGTTAGTCAGCTGGCACATCCTCTGCCACCCCAAGAAAACCTGGTACGTGAAATTGACCGCGGTCGCCCACCTCGGGTCCGTGGGGCTCAGCGAAGCTACCACTGTTCCCCCGATGAGAAGTCCGTAGCCTTGACCTTCGGAAACCACGCCTCCAGCCGCGCCTCCTGAGCTCTGCACGGCGCGCGTACCCTTCAAGGGGTCCACGACCGTCGTCAAGGTGTCTCTGAATTGGACCATCCTCTGGAAGCTGTTCAGTACCACGTTTACAGGAGCGAGATAGCTCGCGTGGATTAAGCTTAGGTCAAACAGAAGTAAGATTACGGTGACCGCCTTGCCCTTGAACATCTCTCGCTGCGACTTTTGAGTTTAGGCAAGTCTGTATGCGAAGTAAAAAATAAATAAACGCGTATATATTTCAAGTAGTAATGGATGGACCACCGCCCACCGGCTGACCATGCAGCGCGCACTGGTGTGACCGGACATGGCAAGGCATATGGCGTACGTACCGTACGGCGAGCGTATAGTGCTCAACGCTTTGAAGGTAGCCGTGCGTGCGTATAATTATACATGTATACAACAACAGAATAATCACAAATGCTGAAATACTCGGATGTCAGTCAAGCGAGCATCATATTGTGCGTGCGTGCGTGTGTGTGTGTGTGTGTGTGTGTGTGTGTGTGTCTGCGCGCGCGCACGTGTGTGTGCGTGCGTGTGCTTGTGTGTGTGTGTGTCAACATGTACTCAGAGTGTGTGTGCATGGACTGAACGTTCAAAAACTAGTTTTTAAAAATAGGGAATGTATGTTACATGTATTTTTTATGTTGTATTTATGGGAAAATTTTCCATATACATATATAGAAATGATCGAGTTTTTTAGATTGCATACTCTGCATGTTGCACATTACGACTTCATGCAAATTTCATACATTTTGTAGCCATCATATCAGTGTACATAATCAGCCACATGAAGGTAACCAAGTTTTGACAGACCACGTGAATACATGCATGCAATTTCTATAGTAACCTTAATTTGTGACTCGACTTAAGTCAGTAGACTCAGTACATGTACCACCGTCAATCTATGATTATAATTAAGTCGAGGTCACCAATAAGTTGGGCTGATGGAATCATGGGACTGTTTCATTGATGGTGGGAATGGGTTTATAGATCTCACCATGGCAAAAAAACTTCACATTTAGATATGTTGACATGAAGGCCCAAATAGGGGCACCTTTTTCTAGAATTAATGGTAAGTCAGTATATATACATGTACTCTTCTTATACCTCTGTGCCACAACCCCATCATCCATGTACCATCTACAACCCCATCATCCATGTACCATCCACAACCCCATCATCCATGTACCAGCCACAACCCCATCATCCATGTACCATCCACAACCCCATCATCTATGTACCATCCACAACCCCATCATCCATGTACCAGCCACCACCCCATCATCCATGTACCAGCCACCACCCCATCATCCATGTACCAGCCACAACCCCATCGTCCATGTACCATCCACAACCCCATCATCCATGTACCAAGCATGGTAAAAGAGATGTAATCTCAGCCACCAGAATATTCAGTACAAGAGAGGGCCAAGGGGGTCACCTTGTTGGACACCACACTCTGATGTCATTTTGTGCCACAAAAATGGATGCTGGCTATAACACCAATGAGCTAGCCCATGCAGCATGGGTATAGAGCTCAGCTAGGGAAGTGCTTGCATGGAGAGGAGAGCCTGACGGGACACCATATTAAAGGCATTCTTCAGAAGCCTTAGCCCTCACTAATCAAATCCCTGTACTGTCTAAATAATCTATGGTAGGTAATAAGAGGAATATTAATGTTTAATATTAATAGTGTAATTCTGGTTTCGGTTGTGGGGGCGTAAGCCGTCCGCAATCAATTGTTGCCACACCCCATGTACCGGAATTTGCACCGAATGGAGGAGAACTTCGTAGAAGTGGCGACGTTAGAGAAACTTCGGGAGTTCCTAACGTGTTTACTGTGTCACGAATTGTTCATAGAACCTCAGCTAATGCCATGTCTTCACAATTTCTGCTTAAAATGTTTGGAGGGAATTTACCGACAAGACGGGACAGGAGGCGCGTGTTGTGTATTTTGCCCGTTGTGTAGCGACCCGAAAAGGACTGCTGTTCTACTTCGTTGCCATGACACTCGCTGTCTGAGAACTAATTTGGCTGTACAAAACATGGCTGAACATCTCAGGAAAATGGACATCGTAAAGTCGCCGTGCAAGTCTGCGAAAAGTGAAAATGCAACTCATTTGGTCATAATTCCATGCAGCATCTGCGATAGGAGCGAACATGCAGTGGCACTGTGCACTGTGTGTAACGAATACCTATGCCCCGGCTGTGAGGTGTTCCACAAAGTTGCCAGGAAGACTAAGGCACACACGGTTGTTCTCATATCACGTGAAGGGCTTTCCTCGACAGTGGCTGGGAACGAGTTTACCGGACTGAAACATCTACCGTGGAAGTGTGATGTTCATGAAGATTTCTTCGCAGATAGGTACTGCAGAAGCTGCGACAAAGTAGTCTGTTTGCGGTGCCTGACCGTCTCTGGGCATAAGCGTCACGACTGGGATGATGCTAGCATGCTAGCGGGTGAATGCTGCCAAAGGATAGATGGCTGCGTCGAAGCAACAGACACTCTACTTAAGCGGTTCGAAGACGGTATTTCAATTGCGGAGTCAGCGCTGCAGTCGCTTAAGCAAAACTACGATTCCACCAAAGACCGAATCAACACGCGCTACGGGCAGAGTATTGAACAAGTGACGGCGCAAAGAAGCGACTTGCTCAGGGAAGCGGAGCTCATTTATCAGCGAGAAAATAAAACACTTGTTGAACAGCTGGGCACTCTGAAGGCTATACAAGACACTCTTCACGCGTCTTTGGCACTCACAAAAGAGGTTTTTTCTGCCGAAAGTGTCTTCCTACCCACAGAAGTTCTCTTCCTTTTCACCCCCACACTAACAAGGTTGGAGCAGTTACAAGAAGACTACAGTACGTATGACATAAGACCCAACGGGAGCAGTGAGTTAATTTTTGTTGAGAATAATGTGCAAGAGCTCTCCAACACCATTGGCACACTCCCCTCAGCACCAGCAGCACCAGCACCACATCCAGAGTGTTTCAGTGCTAATGACATCAACTCCACCTACTTTGTCAAGCACAAAGAAGTCTATTTGACTTTCACATGCCGTGATTTGGCTGGGAATATCCTCTTCTCTCCATCAAATCCACCTGTTCTCCGCGTCACTCTCCAGTCATGTCGCCAACCAGAGACAGTTGTGACTGTGATGTCTTCGAATGTAGTTCATGGACAGTACCAGGTCGCGATCACTCCTCGGACATATGGCAATCATCAGCTCATTGTTCGTGGACTGGACAAGGATATTCAGGGTAGCCCCTTCTCCATAGTCGTGTCGCCACCTCTCATGGAGTATGCTGTACTTGTGAATTGTGTCCATAAGGATACCAGCAGTGGTAGGTTCAGTCCTGCCAATGTTGCAGTGCAGGGCGAGACAGTTGTGTCAAGCAACACTGACAGTGTTCTAGTTTTTGACCGGAAGCTCCAGTTTACAAGGTTTCTAGAAAATGATCCCCTAATGTCGATGCAAGGAATTGCGTTTGATTCCAACAACAATCTTCTTGTAGCTGAGGGGACTCAGAATCGTGTTAGGGTGATGGCAATGGCAGGTGGCAAAGTCAGTACACCGAGTTGCTCACACATTGCCACACGTGGGTGCAGTGAAGGCTACTCCTTCCAATATCCACTTTCTATTGCCTTAAGCAGTGAAGGACACATTTTTGTCTGTGATGCGTATAGGCACATCAACTACTTCACGCCAGAGTATGCCTACTTGGGTCAGTTTGGTGAAGAGAGCCATCCAAGAGGGGACACCAGCAAGGATTTGTGTTGCATAGCAGTGGACAAGGAAGACAGAATCCTGATGAGCTCCCATCACCTCTGCAAGGTCTGTGTCTTCACAAGAAGTAACATGGAGCAATCGGCAGTGAATCCCCTTGGCTATACACTCGTGTGGTCCTTTGGGGACTTTGGGAGTCCTTCTGAGAGGCTGATAGGACCTTTTGGGATTGCATGTGATCCTAACTACGGCTATGTTTACGTCATTGAACGATTAAAAAACGTTTGCCGACTTGCGGTTTTCACTAGCAACGGTGAATACATCACTTCATATCACGGAGCTGCGCAGATTCGTTTCTCACAACTGCGAGGGGTCTGCGTGTGTTCAAAAAGGCACAATGTACTTTTAGCTGACTATGGAAGGAAGCAGTTAATGGAGGTGTGTTTGCTTGATATGCGCTAGAAAGCATTTCTTGAATGCGCAATAGTATCGAAACGTCGCCCAAGCGCGCAATAACTACAACCTACACAGGTACATGGTTGTGACGCCCGCGAGGGCGTGTACTTGAGCATGAGATAGAGAGCGCTAATTTCACGTACTTTCAACATGCACGAGTTAGTGTAAAACGGTTGTATGGCGTCAAGGTTATTGGGAAGACAGTCACACAAGCGTATGCTTTACATCTCATGCACACATGCAGTGGATAGCTTTATATCTCACACATGCAGTGGATACACGTATGCTTTATATCTCACACATGCAGTGGATACACGTATGCTTTATATCTCACACATGCAGTGGATACACGCATGCTTTATATCTCACACATGCAGTGGATACACGCATGCTTTATATCTCACACATGCAGTGGATACACGCATGCTTTATATCTCACGGTAGCGAATTAATCAAGCACTAGCGGGTTACTAGTATGGACTTATGGTGGGACCTGACATGGTCATTATGAAAGCAGATTACATGTACATACCATACCATCCACCTGCGTGCAAAATACAAGTGACTGTGTACCATATCAACATCAGTTGGACACATTGCTTCACAGTTGTGTTATATTGTCTCGTGCCAGTACATACATACGCAATAAAGTAAAGTCTGGGGCCGGGACAGCGAACAGCTCATGTGAAAATTACAAAACAGAAAAACATACAAAGATGACGAGTGCTGTTGCAAGCTTATGAACTATATCTGCACCAGTTGCCTCATCACCGCCTCTTTCAGTACTCCTCTGAGCTTGTCATCGCTGCAGTTGTGGATGGTAGTTGAGCCAGAAGTGATCACCAGTGAAGCCTTCCCATTCAGCTAAAGAGAAGTGACAGATACACATGCAAACTAGGATAAAGGGAGGGGGCAGATGCAGTGACTTAATGTTTATTGACACGTGATTATTGAGAATGTAGGTGTGTGCACGTGCAGTGTGCATTAATTGTGGAGTTGTAGCTTGGTCTTGTTGAACTAGGCTGATGTGCTATTGCATAGCAAAAGACGTATTGTTGTGAAGTGGTTTTCCATACATATACATCCCACCCTTGTCGCCATACAAACCTTCTTCTAACGAATGCACACCTTCCTCTAACAAAATGCACACCTAACACTAAAAAAATGCCTCCCTGGAGGATTACAGCGTGGTTGGTACAAGCTGTGTTGTTTGTACCTTTTTAAAAAAGCAAAAGTTACCATGCAACTTGATAATACTGTAGCACACTGCACCAGAATATGGGAGGAGTCAGTGTACATGTAAAATGGCATCAATCCTATCATCCCTCTCCTCACACCCACACAAGGAAAACACACTCCACTAGTGCACAGTCAAACTCACAATTTTGAGCACCTGCCCCTCAGGTGTGGTCTCCATGGTTACATCTAGGATACCAGCCTGTGGAAAGCAGAGGCAGTTAATAAAGGTTTATTTCATCCACACTGTCCAATGGTACAACGATAATATAGTATAAATAGAATGGACTCGACAGTGGTAAGAGCCAATGCAAGGGGCTTGCCTAGCTCTTAGTGTTAATTAACTGTAGCAATAAGTTTTCATTTATGTATATGTATTTATGTGTGTGTTATACATGTATATCCAAAATTAGCTATACAGCAATAAATGAACTATTATTGTCTGCCTCAGTTACTAAGAGAGTTGTATACAGCTACTTAGGAGTTTTGTATCTCGTCAGTGGTATGAGTTAATCTAACACCAACTTATATATGCATATAAACCTGTCATTTGTCACTGAATAGCACTTTTAGTTGGTCCAAGACATGCTAGATACTGGAGATATAAATTTGCCTCTGACAGATAAGTTTAATACCTACAAACACATGTAACTCTGATTCCTTTATCCCTAAAGCTGAAGTATCCAAGTAATGTTGCTACTCGTACCTTCTTTTCGTTTCAGTTTTAATAAGCAAATTGCTGAACATCAAGCAGACATTTTTCAGCACTACCCAGCGGGTTTTTGGGGAGTGGACAATGTTTACTTGTATGCTTCGTCCAATTATCACTTTACGTCACAAATACTTTAATTTTGAACTAAGAGTTATGAATATATATACATTTTAGTGTCTTCTACAGTAAAAATCTAGCTTTTCCAAACAATAATTTATTATTAGTACCCGACCTTCCATTATATAGTACCTGACCTTCCATTATATAGTACCTGACCTTCCATTATATAGTACCTGACCTTCCATTATATAGTACCTGACCTTCCATTATATAGTACCCGACCTTCCATTATATAGTACCTGACCTTCCATTATATAGTACCTGACCTTCCATTATATAGTACCTGACCTTCCATTATATAGTACCCGACCTTCCATTATATAGTACCTGACCTTCCATTATATAGTACCTGACCTTCCATTATATAGTACCCGACCTTCCATTATATAGTACCTGACCTTCCATTATATAGTACCCGACCTTCCATCATATAGTACCTGACCTTCCATTATATAGTACCTGACCTTCCATTATATAGTACCTGACCTTCCATTATATAGTACCCGACCTTCCATTATATAGTACCTGACCTTCCATTATATAGTACCCGACCTTCCATTATATAGTACCCGACCTTCCATTATATAGTACCTGACCTTCCATTATATAGTACCCGACCTTCCATTATATAGTACCTGACCTTCCATTATATAGTACCCGACCTTCCATTATATAGTACCTGACCTTCCATTATATAGTACCTGACCTTCCGTTTAGACAAATTTAGAGCTTTGAACATGCAATCTACTTCCAGTACTTGCAATGCTTTCACTATTTGTGTTCCAGACCCAAACCATGCTACATTCCTCCAAATAGTGCCACCCTTTTTCTCCAATCCACAACCAAACAGACCTCCTTCAGTGCCTGCATCAATCCCTCAGGGGATGGTTCTCCCCAGAGCTTCTTGGTGAGTGAGCCGTTGAGAGGTGGGTGGAGGATGTGCTTGTTGCTTTTGGCTGACAGCAGACCACTCACAGAGGTCACCGAAACACCAGGTAGGATCTCTTGAGGTAGGAGCTGTTCTGCTAACTGTGTGTGTGTGTGTGTGTGTGTGTGTGTGTGTGTGTGTGTGTGTGTGTGTGTGTGTGTGTGTGTGTGTGTGTGTGTGTGTGTGTGTGTGTGTGTGTGTGTGTGTGTGCATGCAAGTGCAAGAATGGCCGATACATGTACCACAATGTCTCCTCCCCATCCCAGCCCACCTGGGGTACTATTTGAACTCTTTGGAATTGTGTTTTGAGGGGCACAGAGACCATCTTTCCATTGCATAGTCCGTAATAGGGCATCTCCTGGAGAACGTAATATATATGGGTGAACATCACAGTGAGGGAGGGGAGGGAGGGAGGGAGGGAGGGAGGGAGGGAGGGAGGGAGGGAGGGAGGGAGGGAGGGAGGGAGGGAGGGAGGGAGGGAGGGAGGGAGGGAGGGAGGGCCCTCACTGGTTGGAGACAAAGGTTCTCTTTTTGAGTATGTGCCGAAGATGGAAGATAGGACTCCGGAGTGAGAAGACAATGGGGCTATGTAGTATGTATGTGTGTGCATGTGTGCATGTGCGTGCATGTATGTTTGTGCAAATATGTGTGTGTATATGTATGTGCGTGTGTGCGTGTGTGCATGTATGTATGTATGTATGTATGTATGTATGTATGTATGTATGTATGTATGTATGTATGTATGTATGTATGTATGTATGTATGTATGTATGTATGTATGTATGTATGTATGTATGTATGTATGTATGTATGTATATATGTATGTATGTATGTATGTATGTATGTATGTATGTATATATGTATGTATGTATGTATGTATGTATGTATGTATGTATGTATGTGTGTGTTTGTGTGTTTGTGTGTGTGTTTGTGTGTGTATGTGTGTGTATTAGGGGGAGATGATGGCACATATTGCGTGCATTCTGGTGAAAGCTGGCAGAACATACAGCCAGCTCCTTGAGAAGCTTGTTGGCCACAAGGAAGTTAAGTCGTGGATCGATGGGAAAGTAGAATGCCTGGAGGATGGGGTGAGGTGGAATGGGTGTAGGGTGGGGTGGTAGGTGGGTGGGTGTAGGTGGGTGGATAAACCAATACGGAGGTTCAGCGAAAAGGAAGAAAGAGATGGGGAAGAGGGAAGGTAGGGAGGGGAGGAAGAAGGAGGGGAGAGGGGGGAGGGAAGAGAGAAAGGCCAGAGGAAGAGGGTGAGGGTGAGGATAGGGAGGGTAAGGCACATGAATGGGAGGCAAAAGGAGTTGAAGTGCAGGAGGGAGTGGGGAGGAGGGAGTGGGGAGAAGGCAAAAAAAATGCTATGATTGCAGCAGCCCACATTATAGGGCCGTAGGTGGGGCCTGGAGGAGTTTCAACACTGCATACCTTCATGCTAAGTGGTTGGTATGGAGCCAGAGCATGGAGATACTCGAAATCAGGTTCTGTGAGTAACCATGGAGATAATTAACATACACACATCTGGGAATAGGGACCAATGTGAAGCACACGATATGTACCTACTGATTAGATCCATTACACTAAGTTTGTACACTGCTTTACATACAATGAATGGATCAATCCACAACATAACTAGGACTCCAAACACAACAATGTACAGATGGATAGGTGTGCACTTATTAGAGCAACAGGGACATTGGTGTATGTTATGAAGGTACAGGTGCATAGGTGTGCACTTATTAGAGCAACATGCCTGTGAAAATGACGGCATTCTTGGAGGAGGAGCCCCAGGCCTCCATGAAATGAACTGCATCTCCACACCTCAGTGATGGATGGCCGGTGAACACAACGCAAGGAGACTGGTACACACTGCCCAACTCTCCTGTTGGCAGATAACAGACAAATGACATGCTGCACACATACTACACTCAAGCACACATCACACATGCACACACACCCATATATGCACACATGCACACAAACACATGCACACACCCACATATGCACACATCATACATCATACATGCACCCAAAAACAACACACACATGCACACACACATACACACACACATACACACATACCACACACACACATACACACACACACACACACACACATACACATAGCTCGAACTAACCGTGTATGTTAGGGAAGTGCTTCAGTCGTCCACTTTTAATAAACTGTTTATAACCAGTGGTGCATGGAAGTGATATGAATAATATAATATGGGCATCATACACTGCAAAGGTATTGGGGAGTATGGAGGTATGTATTGGGTGTGCATGGAAGTATTGGTACGGGTATTGGAATATGGAGGTGTTGGAATATGGAGGTGTTGGTATGGGTGTATGTAGATACAGTAGTGGCCTGCTGATAGGACTACCTGGTGCAATCAGATCTTGTGGTCCTATTTGCGTGTTGGCCCCACTACTATACTAGCGCATGTAAACAAACACGCAAAATAGCTTTGTGTACATGTATGAAAAAACTGCTAAACAAAACGTGCAAACATGCAAGTGGAGCGTTGTCAGTTCAAGTGCCGGATCGTCAAGCTTTACAACAAGTGAGTGAACCACAGACGTTTGTCCTTTTGGATCAGCACAATCCAGGTCATGCCCAGACCATTATAGTGCCACAAGTCCAAAGACACATTATTCCACCAGTACCTATACAGCACCTTCCTTCTGTCTAGTCATGCATTGGACTGGTTGGTGTATGGAACAGATGATGGTGCAGCTTGGAAGCAGTGAGGAGATGCAGCTGTGCCGATCATCAAAGGATCAACTTTTCATGACCCTTGTTGCACTGAAGCACAAGACTAGTGTGACTTGATCCTTGGCCCTCATGCTTATGGTGCCCCCTGCCTGTCCCCTCCTTCCAACTCACAGGTCCTTGCTGGTAACACATGATACAAGAGCCCTGTCTCGTCCATGTTGAAGATGCTTTCATGCAGGAACATAACTGCCAGCAGCAATCTTGTTTTGCAGCTCAACCATCTGTTGCTCTGCACTCTCCAAATTGACCTCTGCAGCCTCTCCATATTGACACCTGCAGCCTCTCCATACTGACATCTGCAGCCTCTCCATATTGACACCTGCAGCCTCTCCATATTGACACCTGCAGCCTCTCCATATTGACATCTGTAGCCTCTCCATATTGACATCTGTAGCCTCTCCATATTGACATTTGTAGCCTCTCCATGTAGACATCTGCAGCCTCTCCATATTGACATCTGCAGCCTCTCCATGCATATTGACATCTGCAGCCTCTCCATATTGACACCTGCAGCCTCTCCATATTGACATCTGCAGCCTCTCCATATTGACACCTGCAGCCTCTCCATATTGACATCTGCAGCCTCTCCATATTGACACCTGCAGCCTCTCCATATTGACATCTGCAGCCTCTCCATATTGACATCTGTAGCCTCTCCATATTGACATCTGTAGCCTCTCCATATTGACATCTGCAGCCTCTCCATATTGACATCTGTAGCCTCTCCATATTGACATCTGCAGCCTCTCCATACTGACATCTGCAGCCTCTCCATATTGACACTTGCAGCCTCTCCATATTGACATCTGCAGCCTCTCCATATTGACACCTGCAGCCTCTCCATATTGACATCTGCAGCCTCTCCATATTGACATCTGTAGCCTCTCCATATTGACACCTGCAGCCTCTCCATATTGACATCTGCAGCCTCTCCATATTGACATCTGCAGCCTCTCCATGCATATTGACATCTGCAGCCTCTCCATATTGACACCTGCAGCCTCTCCATATTGACATCTGTAGCCTCTCCATATTGACATCTGCAGCCTCTCCATATTGACACCTGCAGCCTCTCCATATTGACACCTGCAGCCTCTCCATATTGACATCTGTAGCCTCTCCATATTGACATCTGTAGCCTCTCCATATTGACATCTGTAGCCTCTCCATATTGACATCTGCAGCCTCTCCATATTGACATCTGTAGCCTCTCCATATTGACATCTGCAGCCTCTCCATAAACACGAACACATTTGTCCATGCTGTAACACTACCTCCAATGCTGAAACAATCCATCAGATGCCTAGAAACCCTCAATGCCATGCGTTTGAGCTTCTTAAGCAACTTCAATAAGCACAGCTGCTACAGGGTTTGCAGTGACCATTGGGGTTGCAGTGACCATTGGGGTTTGCAGTGACCATTGGGGTTGCACATTGCCATGCACCAGCTTCATCCAACTCTGGATTGTGTGTTTCTCCCACCACTACTCTGGACTTAAGTGGGATCAGTTCTTCTTGAATGGTTGTGTAGATGTACTCACTTTTCTGCCCAAATCTGTTGTGTCTGAGACTTGAAGACATTCAATTCATCTAGGCAACCTCTCTCTCTCTCTATGTGAATGTCCTTTATTAATCAAATTGATAGCCCTCGTCTTTCATCCAATGCGAGTGCATATCCTTTCTTCTATGACCTAGCAAGCACTGCTCTATCCTCCATAGGATGACCTAGCAAGCACTGCTCTATCCTCCATAGGATGACCTAGCAAGCACTGCTCTATCCTCCATAGGATGACCTAGCAAGCATTGCCCTATCCTCCATAGGATGGCCTAGCAAGCACTGCTCTATCCTACATAGGATGGCCTAGCAAGCACTGCCCTATCCTACATAGGCTATCCTCCATAGGATGACCTAGCAAGCACTGCCCTATCCTCCATAGGATGGCCTAGCAAGCACTGCTCTATCCTCCATAGGATGGCCTAGCAAGCACTGCCCTATCCTCCATAGGATGACCTAGCAAGCACTGCCCTATCCTCCATAGGACGGCCTAGCAAGCACTGCTCTATCCTCCATAGGATGACCTAGCAAGCACGGCCTAGCAAGCACTGCTCTATCCTCGATAGGATGGCCTAGCAAGCACTGCTCTATCCTCCATAGGATGGTCTAGCAAGCACTGCCCTATCCTCCATAGGATGGCCTAGCAAGCACTGCTCTATCCTGTTTACATCAGCTAATAATGTGTTGACAGTTATGTGTTCTTTTGC
This sequence comes from Spongilla lacustris, assembly GCA_949361645.1. Lineage (NCBI taxonomy): Eukaryota > Metazoa > Porifera > Demospongiae > Spongillida > Spongillidae > Spongilla > Spongilla lacustris. The sequence goes on from OX442428.1 coordinate 1,098,874, forward strand.
ACCAAATTTGGTAGTGCACAAAAAAAGGGGCAACATGATATAAACTTGCAAGGAGTTACAATTGACATGACCTCATTTTCATGTGTAAAAGTGTCCATTGAAAAGAGTTTTCTAAACCAGTTTCTACGTTTCTACATTGATGTGTATACATGTACACTGCTAACCATTGTTATCAGGAATTGGCCCTAACAGTTAAATGGTCCTACAATAACCGATCAAGAGGCCCCATGTAAACAATTAGACCACATGCCCATTAGTGCATGGATGGTCGTCATTGATATTAGAATATGGAGGTGTTTTAGAATATGGAGGTGTTGGTATGGGTATTGGGATATGTAAATTTCAATATGCGGTTCTACTTCAGTTATACAAGGGCTCACCTCAGCATGGGGAAACGGGTGCTCTGGTACAAATACCTTTGTCTTCTTGCTTTCACACAACCTGTGAAGGTCAAACACCAGGTCACACACCAGCACTATGGCCACACCCCTAATCATTGACCACGCCTATCAACGCGTGGCCAGACCCCTCAACCACCCACCACTCAGCGTAGATGTTGGAGTAGGCCAGAGAGCTCTCCGCCACAGGCGATATCAGGTACACAGGCACTTGGCTCAGCCCGGCATTGTCAAGGAAAGCCTTGAGGCACTCAAGAAGGTCATACAGCACACCCTTGGATAGGGAAAGGCGGAACCATGGGTGTGTGTGTGTGGTAGTGGTGATGACGGTAAGAGGAAGTGCACCAGCATATACATTAAAACTCACAGTTGGATAGCAGGGAATAAGGACATTTCCTCCATTCTTAAGAGTGCTGGCTGTGTCAAACATACAATGGGTTAAGGCAAGCTGCCCTTCTCTCCCCTCCCTCTCCCTCCTCCTTTTCCTTCCCTTCTCCCTCTCCTTCCCTTCCCAGCTTCTACCTAATCTTCCACACAGCTCCCCCAGCATGGTGTCAGGATTGGCAGAAGGAGCATTGGTTAGTCCACACAGGATCAGGGCATCAGCTGAGAACAGCTTGGTCCTTTCCATAGGACAGGGGTGGGTTGTAAACGTGGATGAAGAGGAGACATAGGCAATCTGTGTGTGTACATGTATGTGTGTGTGTGTGTGTGTGTGTGTGTGTGTGTGTGTGTGTGTGTGTGTGTGTGTGTGTGTATGTGTGTGTTTCCATTGTACATATCTCATATGTAGGTATTTTGTTCCCTGTCGATGGTTCACTGCTAACACATGGGGCTCACTTTGGCACAGTCTGATTCCACCAACCAGTTACAGCTGCCCAGACAGAACCCAGAGCTGAATGCTGTAGCCTCCAGGCAACCAAACAGGTTCTGCAAACACACACACACACACACACACACACACACACACACACACACACACACACACACACACACACACACACACACACACACACACACACACACACACACACACACACACACACACACACACACACACACACACACACAACACAGACATACACACACACACTGTTGGCATGACAATAGACAATTGTACACACTTACAATCTTCTGTGCATAACTGACTCCTGTGACTTTGGATATAGCTGCCCTAATGTCCTCCCCACTGTAAAGCCATCATCATGAACACGATGACACACCTATCATTTCCCTTACCTACAGCTTCCAAAACTGATTAATTTTTTGTTGTTGTTGCTATTTCATTCATTAGTAACTTTTGAACCATTTATCCTATCATCATGGGGTTTGACATCAATGTATTATTTTTTATTTTTTATTTATTATTTTTATTTATTAAAAATGAAAGTACACGATACAAGAGAATACACGAATGGAAATTATTATTAATACGCTACCACCTACAGTACTTTACCTAAAACGAACAGTTTACAGAGAGCGAGATAGGATGGCTCAGAAATTTACTCTCACAAGAGCCAAACTGAGTCTTCCAAAGATTTCATTGCACACGAGTGCTAAATGTAAGCAAACAATGGTTATGGATACGCAAGGAACGTACATGTAGTTGAAGAGCTGAAATTTATTTTATGGGTAGCCCTTGTTAGTACCTGTGTGCGGTAAGTTTGGTTACTTAAGTCACAATCGTTGGAAAAGATTTATGCAATTTTCGAGCTGTCCCATGGTGAGCAAGATTAGTTTGACTTGAGGGGTTTTATAAGTGAAGGGTCCCTGGGGTATTCATATCCGCATATCATAGTAAAACTGTGGCTACAAACTAAAGAATCATGAAACATAAATACAGCCATGATATATGGAGAAATCCTAAAAATGGGACAAAAACGGCTTCAATTTTCCAACTTAGCCTTCCATCTTTTTTTTAATGCTGATACCCAGCTGCCAAGAAAATATTTTAAAATCCAAGGTCCTCTCACTTATAAAATGGAATTGAAGAATGGAGTTGCATTATAAAGTGGCTTTGAACCGTCATTTGTTTATCCATAACCACTTTTTATTAATAACTGCAATGTAATAATTAAGTGTTGTAAAGTTACAAATGAAATGGCAAAAAATACCAGTTATGGAAGCTCTAGGCAAGGAACACTGTCTGTACATACACATTCACATACACCCACCCCCACACACATGCACACAAACACCCATGCACACACACACATACACACACATACACACCCATGCACACACACATACCCACACACACATGCACACACACCTAGATGCACACACCCACACATGCACACACACACATACACACCCACACACACATGCACACACACACACACACACAACACTGGCCTGTACAACTCTCTCCATAGGAAGCAATCCACAGAATCCTTCAACACCCCATCAGGTAGCAGCCTTGTACAGGTCAGGTGATACCCCAGTGACAAATCACAAGACAGCCTTACTTCATAATCTCCTCACTCCTCCAATCATCTGACGTGTTGTTTGGTGACATTCTGTGCAGGTAATGCTCCAGTTCTTCCATCACCTGCCTGGGGAGGAGGTTGCCGTTTAGGATGCCATAACTGCTATATACACACATCTGGGCAACTGTCATATGGGACAGTTTCCACGAAAATGGCCCTTCGTTTATAATTATAAAATCTTATAAAATCGCTTTGCATTTGAATCGTAATAACTTCCGAACGATTAAGGCTATCAACTTCCTATTTTCAACACTTCATACCACACCATTTCTCTACGGTAAAATACATTTTGGGGTCTTGCACTTGCTCCGTGCCAGAATTGCAACGTCCGATACCCCACCGGGTTCAAACTCAACATAACTTTCTGTAGGAGTTATGAAATCGCTTCAAATTTGGTTTGTAGGTGGAGAGGTTCTATAGCTATCGATTTGTTCTGTTCGTTAATTTTTATGCCATCTGTTACTGAGATACAGTTGAACAAACTACGTGCACGTTTTCCCGCTTGATTCGCGCCAATGTTATAATCCCCGCCTCCCCATACATTGAGCGGAACGCAATTTGCCCAAATCATTGGCGCGAATCGAGCGCGAAAATGGGCACGTAGTTTGTTCAACTGTATCTCCGTAATGGATGGCATAAAAATCAACGAACAGAACAAATCGATAGCTATAGGACCTCTCCACCTACAAACCAAATTTGAAGCGATTTCATAACTCCTACAGAAAGTTATGTTGAGTTTGAACCCGGTGGGGTATCGGACGTTGCAATTCTGGCACGGAGCAAGTGCAAGACCCCAAAATGTATTTTACCGTAGAGAAATGGTGTGGTATGAAGTGTTGACAATAGGAAGTTGATAACCTTAACCGTTCGGAAGTTATTACGATTCAAATACATAGCAATTTTATAAGATTTTATAATTATAAACGAAGGGCCATTTTCGTGGAAACTGTCCCATATATATATATATATATGTGATATAGTCCTATGCACATTGGAATTGGTGATGGTGATCTGAACTCTCGTGAAAGAAAATAAAATTAATACTGCATGCATGCAGGTTCCATTTTGACTTTTTAAAATGGTCTTTTAAAATAAGTGTGTAGACAGAGCATGTACACACGCCACACATACACACCACACTAATTACACACACACATTCACAACATGCACATAGAACACACCATATACACACACCATACACACACCACACAACACCACACACACCACACACACAAAAAAACACCACACACATCACACCACATACATACACACCACACACATACACACACCACACACACATACACTCACCAGCTTACCGGCCAAAGTGAACTGTTGGCTCAGTAGCATAGATTTTTCCACGAAAGCCAAGCTTCTGTAGTATAAGATAGGCCAAATTGCTGGCAACACTTTTGTCAAAGGCAACATTACTTCAGTTAGGAAGGGTAGGGCGAGCATGGAGAAACAGTTTGATATGAGGAAAACATCAATAGAAGAATAATCCACAAGTCTAGTCTGGAGAAAGGAAAGGTGGGGGGGGGGGGAGGAGGAGGGGGAATTAAAGAGAGAGAAAGAAGAGTAAGGGAAGGGACAGGTAGGGTGACACATGAGCATACGAGCAGCTCTATCTGTTACCTCTGGCAGTCTGACAAGAGGGGTCGAGTCCACAAATATATGACCGACATTCTCTCGAAACTGTTTACAAGTTAAGGATGCAGTATAACAAACACACACACACGCACACACACACACTTTCGCCTCACCAGCTTAGTGACATTTCCAAGGGGAGTGTCCACTTGGCATTGGGGAGGAGTCCAATTGGGCAGACTTGATAGCCTGGGACTACAGGTTCACCCATAATCATTCACCCACATTAGTCTGGGGACCAGAAGGCTGTAAGCCAGTCACCTGGTCCCCAGGACCCCAGCTACAGTCTTACACAATCTGCATGTCTGGAAATACTACGTATCCCTTATTGTTCCCTCAGTAATCCGCCCATCCCTCGCCTCTTGCTAGCGTGCCTACAAAATCAAACCTGTACACGAGCGGCAGAGGTAGGCAGTGCAACAGCACGGAGTGGTCAAGAGCGCAGTCCAACATAATATTGGTGTTATTGTACCGCACCACGTAACATGGCTGCCACGGCTTGTTGCCCAGGCAGTACTGACGGGGAGGGATGGGGTGTCAGACACAGCGAGACGCTGAGCAAAACTTACCACCTCCATGGTATACCAAATTATATATACACCACGAGGAAGTTAATAACTTGTAATTAACTACATGCAATTTGATCGAATTAAATTGGTGGATTTTTTTAAAAAAGCACAGTACTATCTATGCAGTAATTAAGTTCAGTACCCGTAACCCCTGCTCAATTGAGAGAATGAGTATTGTTGACCTGAGGAATTTTAAAACATATAGGTTCCGGTAAACGGCTCATAAGTGTATCATACTATGATGTAGCTAAGTTCTGTTGTGTGCGGTATTTACAATAATTTTTAATAACGAAAGGCGTGGCTGCCGGTGGCAACATACATGTAGAGAGATGACACACGTTGCTATTAAACCACAGACCGCACCTTCGCTCCCGGAGGTGCAGCTACAGTGGTCTGACTTTGTTTGGGCCCTCGAGCGCCTCCTACACAAGCCCTACGGCAAGAAGACCGCCGACAGGTAAACCACATGTACTGCGCATGCATGCATGCACGCTGCACTAGTTGTGTGTGCATCTGATGTCTGTGCATATTTATGCATGTGTATGTGTGTGCCTGTGTGTATGTGTGTGTGCCTGTGTATGTGTGTGTGCCTGTGTGTGTGTGTGGTATGTGTGTGCCTGTGTGTGTGTGCGTGTGTGTGTGTGTGTGTGTGCGTGTGTGTGTGTGTGTGTGTGTGTTATGATTTTATTGTTTGCTACATGTACATGTACTTTTTGGTCTTTTTGGGACAGAGATTGGTTCAGGATCAATCCACTTGAGATACTGCTGCTGGGAACAAATGCTCTCATTAGCAACGATGTAGCCAAGAGAGATGTGAGGCAATTGTGCATTGGGGAGGAGGAGGATGGGGATGGGGGAAGATGGGGAGGGAGATAGCACATACGACTGTCTCACCTTTGTTGTTTTCTAGCATGTTACCATGGTGCTTGTGATGGAGAACATCTCTCCTCACATGCTGGCACGTCCTCGCTTCTGGAAGAGAGTGTTTTCGGTGCTGACGGCAGCTTGCAATGCTGAGCCCCCATCGCTTGTTCTGCAGGTAGATGTGTGCACGTGTGCATGTATGTGTCTGTATGTGTGCATATTTGCATGTATGTGTCTGTGTGTGTGCGTATGTGAGTGTCCATGCATGTATGTGTGTGTCTTTCCGTGGTATTACTTTGTGCTACTTGCACCTTCAGAGATGCTGTGCTGCTCTGACTGGTTTGTGGCAGACTGTGAAAGGTTTTCCAGAGTAAGCACCTCCCCATCCCCTCCCCCACCCTTCTCTGCCCCTCCTCCACCTCCCCATCCCCTCCCCCACCCTTCTCTGCCCCTCCTCCACCTCCCCATCCCCTCCCCCACCCTTCTCTGCCCCTCCTCCACCTCCCCATCCCCTCCCCCACCCTTCTCTGCCCCTCCTCCACCTCCCCATCCCCTCCCCCACCCTTCTCTGCCCCTTCTCCACCTCCCCATCCCCTCCTCCACCTCCCCATCCCCTCCTCCACCTCCCCATCCCCTCCTCCACCTCCCCCTCCCCTCCCCCACTCCTTCTCTGCCCCTCCTCCACCTCCCCATCCCCTCCTTCACCTCCCCATCCCCTCCCCCACCTCCCCATCCCCTCCTCCACCTCCCCATCCCCTCCCCCACCTCCCCCTCCCCTCCCCCACTCCTTCTCTGCCCCTCCCCCACCTCCCCATCCCCTCTCCCACTCTTCTCTGCTCCTCCTCCACCTCCCCATCCTCTCCCCCACTCCTTCTCTGCCCCTCATTTTCAATCACCCATACTAAACAATGCTTGATTCTGGAGGTCATTATTTCATCTCTTAATATGGTGAGCATTTTTTACTAACCATAAATTTACTATGTGGGACAACCCCTGAGCAAATTATCCCAACCAAGGTTTTTTTTTGTTGTAATTTTCTACAAGTACACAATATCCTCTATGAGATGATTCTTACTCATCGAAGATCGGATTGCCTGTTGAGGCATTTAAATTAGCCATACATTTCAATCCAAACATTGCTCTCTTTATGCTCGGCCCAGAAAGTTTCTAATCTTCCCAGGAGAGGGGAAATATGCATTGAAATGTATGGCTAATTAAAAAGGGCATGCATTCACAGAGGACAAATGTTGTATACTCACAGAAAATCAAAGAGTCAAAGGGGAAAAGGGTTGGTCTAATGATCATTTTCTTTGAGACAGTCTCGAACACATTCGGTTATGTCAGAGTTGAATGCAGTGGTTGACTTTTCAAAGCATGGCCCACATTGATTTATGCCTATTGTAAGTAGGAATGGACACTGCTAAGTACTGTGCACATGGTGGTATGTATGGACACTGCTAAGTACTGTGCACATGGTGGTATGTATGGACACTGCTAAGTACTGTGCACATGGTGGTATGTATGGACACTGCTAAGTACTGTGCACATGGTGGTATATATGGACACTGCTAAGTACTGTGCACATGGTGGTATGTATGGACACTGCTAAGTACTGTGCACATGGTGGTATGTATGGACACTGCTAAGGTATGTTGCTTTGTGTCCCTGCATGGGTGCATCACCTTTATTTGGCCGTACTATTGGGTTATTCTATTTTATGAGATTGATGGGCTCATTGAGATTCAACGTCTCATTCATTCTTATGTACACGTACACATGTAGCTAGTGTCTTAGCGTGACTTTGAAACACATTCTTGTTACACACATACATGCACACACATACATGCACACACATACATGCACACACATACATGCACACACAACACACACACGCACATACACACAGGATCTATACGGAGTGTATTGGATGGGTTCTGGATGGACTGAACTTTGTTCAATTCCTGAGCCACCTTTGTACAGACTTGAATAAGTCTCTTTCTGGAACTTTGTGGTAAGAAGGGACAAGAGAGGGAGGGATGGGGAGGAGGGTTTGAAGTTTGGAAATTACCGCCAGACCCCACCTATTAATAGCCCTACCACCTCACTACACTACACACTCCTCGCTCCTCACTACACACTCCTCACTACACACTCCTCACTACACACTCCTCACTACACACTCCTCACTACACACCCCTCACTACACACTCCTCACTACACACTCCTCACTACACACTCCTCACTACACACTCCTCACTACACACTCCTCACTACACACTCCTCACTACACACCCCTCACTACACACTCCTCACTACACACTCCTCACTACACACTCCTCACTACACACTCCTCACTACACACTCCTCACTACACACCCCTCACTACACACTCCTCACTACACACTCCTCACTACACACTCCTCACTACACACTCCTCACTACACACTCCTCACTACACACTCCTCACTACACACTCCTCACTACACACTCCTCACTACACATTCCTCACTCCTCAATACACACTCCTCACTACACACTACACACTCCTCACTCCTCACTACACACTCCTCACTACACACTCCTCACTCCACCTTCAGTCCAGTTGAAAATCTGCTTACTGAACTCAAAGAGCTTCAGCTGGCCGCTGGGGAGTGTGCCTGTCAGATCCTTGGTTCCCATGGTAACCAGCCCATCTCTAACCAGTGGACATTCCACCGTCAGATACTGGAGCAGTTTTCTGCATGTGAGGGAGGTGTCCCTAACAGCATTAGTGCACAGGTTAGTAGGACGCAGGGCAGGTAGGGATTATGTCATCATGACATCACTATTCAACAGATGATTTGTATCAGCAAGGAGGAGTCAGGCTATCTTGGCACTGACCACCAGCTTCTCTCAAGGTACCCTCCTCCCCCTCCCCTCCCCCCCTTATGGGCTGTACCCTTTGATGGTGACTTGTTCTGTGTGGTGCAGTGTTCTTCAGTTGACCAAGGACCTGCAGATCAGTGCAGTCAACCTTATTGGTTCAACACAGCAGCTCTTGGCACTCATCCATGTGAGGGAGAGGGAGGAGGGAGGGAGGGAGGGAGGGAGGGAGGGAGGGAGGGAGTGAGGGAGGGAGGGAAAGAGACAATATGTGTGTGTTCCAAATTTGTATATGGCTAAAAAATAAATCACCGCATACTAATTTACAGCTGTCACATATAAGGGGTGTGGCCAAACATAAATGGTACTTACCATGACTTTGCCAAATATGTGTAATTTAACTAGCACAGTGTAAATCAATATGGACTTGATTGTCATTTGGTGGTCACTTGGTGGTCACTTGATCTAGTCACTTGGTGGTCACATGATAGTCACATGATAGTCACTTGTGGTCCCATTATTCTTAAAGTTACTGATGGTGAGATCCAAGGTGATGGGTGTGCACAGATTGGAAGAAGAAAAGACACAACAAAGTGGACAGACCACACCCAATGCTACAACACTTGAGAAAACAGATGAACCAGTTAAGCATGGTGCTCTCCAGGATACTCACCAGGATACTCACCAAGATTCTCACCAGGATACTCACCAGGATACTCACCAGGATACCCACCAGGATACCCACCAGGATACTCACCAGGATACTCACCAGGATACTCACCACCAAGGGGACCTGAAGACACCAGAAGGCACCTCGCCACTTCTTATGTCTGACATGTTTGCAGCCATCAGTGCAGCCATTCTAAAGGTAACGTTACGTCTTCACTGATGGCGGGCGTGGTCATCCATCCTGCTTGGCCCCTCCCAGTGGGTGGAGCTGACCAGACCGTTCCCAAACACTGTGTGTATCGATGTCCCCACAAAGCTGATCATGCTGGCCGAGGTAATACTCGCGTCCAATGACATCTCAGTGTCCCTTCCAGAGGCAGCCAACTTCTTTAGATCGCCCATTGCTGTCCTGATGTCATACGCTACTGAAGGTATGCCGGCACGATGATGTGTGTATTGCAGGGCTGCCTGGGGGGGGGGGAGGGGGGAGGAGGCATGGTCAGAATGCTCTAAAAACTGCATGAAAGAGAAGGGAAGGGAAGGGAAGGGAAGGGAAGGGAAGGGAAGGGAAGGGAAGGGAAGGGAAGGGAAGGGGAGGGGAGGGGAGGGGAGGGGAGGGGAGGGGAGGGGAGGGGAGGGGAGGGGAGGGGAGGGGAGGGGAGGGGAGGGGAGGGGAAGGGGAGAAGGCTTGTTAGTTTGCAGTCCATGCAGAACATTAAATTAAAGGAACTATTAATGAAATATTGATCTCACATGATTTCATGTGACCTCACATGACCTCACATGACCTCACAGGCTACCTCTCGGATGCACCTCACGAGTTCATGTCACAACTGCTGGAGTACGTGTGTTCCCTTGTGGAGCAGGGTACACCAGTCATGTCGGTGCTACAAAGCCGCCTCCCAAACCTATTTGGGCCCATATTTGGTGTACGGTGTCATGCCGTCTCTTGCAAGCTGCTTGAATATGGATACCTATCAGCTGGTTCTAGACAGCAGTGCGTTCTGAGTGTTTGTATGTGGCATCACCACCTTCACTGTACCATCACTGTGTGTACCTTCACTGTACCATCACTGTATGTAAAATCACTATATGTAACATCACTGTACCATCACTGTATGTAACATCACTGTACCATCACTGTATGTAACATCACTGTACCTTCACTATATGTAGCATCACTGTACTATCACTTATGTACCATTCATTGTACCATCACTATCCCCCCTCCCACTTCCACCTCCAGGAAGTCCCTTTTGACTGAGGGTCTCTCCCACCTGATGGGTATATATCGTCTCTTCACCCCCATCGATGAACTCAGGTACTCGTGTAGTCTGATCCAGATTTAATCCTCTGACCACGCCCTTGCCACACCTTCTATCCTCTGACCACGCCCTTGCCACACCTTCTATCCTCTGACCATGCCCTTGCCACACCTTCTATCCTCTGACCACGCCCTTGCCACACCTTCTATCCTCTGACCACGCCCTTGCCACACCTTCTATCCTCTGACCACGCCCTTGCCACACCTTCTATCCTCTGACCACGCCCTTGCCACACCTTCTACCCTCTGACCATGCCCTTGCCATGCCTCCTATCCTCTGACCACGCCCTTGCCACACCCTTCTGTTCACTTAGGACCAAGCAGAAGCATATCCAGGCTTTGCACCACTGCAGGTTGCTGGTTGAGGAGATGGTGTGGTCCTTACCTCTGGGGGAGGGGGAAGGGGTGAGCAATGATTTACATAAGAGCGCGGGCAGTCCAGCTCCCTACACTGCTGAAGTTGCAGATGTCACAAGTGAGGAGAGGAGGCGGGACAAGGAGGCGAGGACAAAGATCCTCCTGGGTCTTCTGCAGCTGGCCTGCGCCATGGTGAGGGACCTTGTGCCACACCTTCCTCACACCACCTGGGGGTCACCTGATCCTATGTAGATTGGTGTGGGGGACAACATATCGTACCTGTTTGCCAGTGTGCTGCCCAGGCTGCTGAGGGAGTGTCCCCACGGTGGGGCTGAGGGGTACAATGCCTCTAAGCTGGCAAAGTTAGCTATTCTCTTGTAATTACCCCACAAATGATGAGATCTCTGTATAGGGTATTTGGGGAAGAGCCACCTGCACAGATGACATGGATAGATTGGCAGGTTGACAGGAAGGAGGTGAGGTGTTAGTTAGTTATTGTGTTGAGTCAGTACAACTTAACTATTTTCCTTGCTCTCCACTTTATTTATCTCTCCCTCCTTTCGTTTCCACCATTTATTCTTCACTCCCTCACTCCTCCCTCCCTCCCTCCCTCCCTCCCTCCCTCCCTCCCTCCCTCCCTCCCTCCCTCCCTCCCTCCCTCCCTCCCTCCCTCCCTCCCTCCCTCCCTCCCTCCCTCCCTCCCTCCCTCCCTCCCTCCCTCCCTCCCTCCCTCCCTCCCTCCCTCCCTCCCTCCCTCCCTCCCTCCCTCCCTCCCTCCCTCCCTCCCTCCCTCCCTCCCTCCCTCCCTCCCTCCCTCCCTCCCTCCCTCCCTCCCTCAGTTAGCACTTTCATGCCTAGACCTCTGTACTCTCTCAGTCATCAAGGACATGTGCACGCCATTTGAACTCTGCGGCGTTGTCATCCCCAAATTAGTGAGTTACACCTCCTCCCATCACCAGCTCCACCTCCTCCCATCACCAGCTCCACCTCCTCCCATCACCAGCTCCACCTCCTCCCATCACCAGCTCCCTCCTCCCATCACCAGCTCCACCTCCTCCCATCACCAGCTCCACCTCCTCCCATCACCAGCTCCACCCCTCCCATCACCAGCTCCACCTCCTCCCATCACCATCTCCACCTGCTCCACCCCCACCTCATCAGCTCCACCTTACCCCACCCATCCCTCATAAGCCCCACCCCCACAACCCATCTCGCCCCCCTCAGGCCAAGAACCTTGACGATATGGAGATACCAGACAGGGAGAAGATGTCTCTGCTCCTGGAGATACTCAAGATAACACATGGTACCTCCCCCCACCCCCATCTTCACAGAAGACAATGTTTATCTCTTGCTGGTCCTTTCCTGGGTAGAGCACATCAATGCTGGACTTGATATCTCCCAGCTGGTGTCCCATGGCCTGGACCTCTTAACCCTTCTACACCCTAAGCCAACTGAACTCAGGCAAGTGCACCATGGCAACTACTGTGTGCATGTGTGTGTGTGTGTGTGTGTGTGTGTGTGTGTGTGTGTGTGTGTGTGTGTGTGTGTGTGTGTGTGTGTGTGTGTGTGTGTGTGTGTGTGTGTGTGTGTGTGTGTGTGTGTGTGTGTGTGTGTGTGTGTGTGTGTGTGCGTGCGTGTCTTCATGTATGTGTGTGCTCCTGGTAGGCTGGTAGTTCTATTATGAAGACCTCTGCCTTTTTGTAGGGATTTTATTGACCACATGTTCAAGCAGGTCACGGCGTCTGACCAGGGTTCAGTCCTGTTCCTTATCAAAGTGGGTCACCTGCACACACATACATACCTGCACAGTATGCACATTTTGTACATGTACATGCATGCACATACACATGTACACACGCATACATACGTATATGTATACGTACATGCACAGATTTGCTAAGTGTGTTAAGTAATTGTTTCTATTCTTCATCTTGTGTCCAGCATTCATGCCAGTATATGAAGGCTCACTTTCCTGATGACAACTCCCACATTCAGACCTTGTTCAGAGCAATGGTGTACAGTGGGAAGAGAGAGGTGTGTCCCATTGTCTTAAAGCCCCCATTGTCCCTTGAAGCCAGCCCATTCAATTGTTCTAATGGTGAAACACAATTTATGCACACACACACACACACCCATACACATGCACATGCACACATGCACACACCCATACACATGCACACACCCATACACATGCACACACACACCCATACACATGCACACACACACACCCATACACATGCACATGCACACATGCACACACACACCCATACACATGCACACACGCACACATGCACACACACCCATACACATGCACACATGCACACACACCCATACACATGCACACATGCACACATGCACACACACACCCATACACATGCACACACTCCTTGTCTTTCATACAGGCCATTCGGAGTATGTTCAGAGTGTGCAGGCACCCTTTTAAGGATGAACCGCTGGCCTGTTACAGACATTACCTGTACCAGTACACACAAGGGTTGAACCACAAGCAGTTTGTATCGCTATGTGAGGTACGAATAAACAAGGAATGGTGTCTCCATGCCACCTGTCCACATGTGACTTGTCATACATTTAAACCTACACATAAAGACTTGTTATTTGACTAGATGTCGTGCGCACATGTGATTGTCATGTGACCATCCCATGCATGCACATGTGACTGCCATGTGACAATCATGCATGTACATGTACCCACATGTGAATCTCGTGTGACCATCCCATGCATTCACATGTGATGTCATTTGACCATAATGCATGCCCTGCACATGTGACTGCTATGTGACCATCATGCATGTATATGTACCTGCACATGTGAATGTCATGTGACCATCATGCATGTGCATGTACCTGCACATGTGAATGTCATGTGACCATCATGCATGTACATGTACCTGCACATGTGAATGTCATGTGACCACCATTCCACCTATGGTACAGCTTCTGACCATGGTCATAGACCTTCTGAAGCCTTATAAGGAGAAGGGGGCAGGTGTGGGCGTGGTTCAAGGAGAGGGTGGGGAGGAGGGTGAGGCAAAACAGCAGGAGGAAGTGGAGGCAAGGAAGGCTGCAGTTGTGAGAAGCTTGATTGCACCGTGTCTCTCTGGTGTGGAAGCTGCTCTGAGAGAGAAAAGGTGTGTGTGTGTGTGTGTGTGTGTGTGTGTGTATGTGTGTGTATGTGTCTGTGCAGTGTGTGTGCATGTGTGTATGTGTGTATGTGTGTGTGAGTGTGTGTGTGAGTGTGTGTGTGTGCAGTGTGTGTGTGTGCAGTGTGTGTGTGTGTATGTGTGTATGTGTGTGTTTGTGTGTGTGTGTATGTGTGTATGTGTATGTGTATGTGTGTGTATGTGTATGTGTAATTTAATGCTGAAGTAAATGCTCAGTTCGCCAGTGTACAAAGCCACGTATCAAGCATAGTTTGCCCATAATGGGGGTGCAGAGCGCTGGCTAACTGGGGGGGCCAAGGGTTAACGCTGGTTACCATAGGTCGGCCAGGGCTACCAGCCATGTGGACATGGCTGGTATGATATGGTCAGTGTAGAAGCCCGAAGGGTGTCGTCCAAGTGGATATATAGATACCCTCCTAAATGGGTGGGGTAGGTGAGTGTCATATGTTTGGTTCCAGGCCTGTGCAAAGAAGGTATACTAAATAGCTGATACTTAGGTCAGTGGGCTAGGTTCAGAAGATGGCTACATGTAGCTTGCTGCCCAGCAAAGTGGCTATTCCATATAGGGCTAGCCTGCTATATATACAGATGTATGCCTGACCTGGAACCAATCATCATCACCAATACTGTTGTAGATATTGTAAGATGATAGCCTACATGTAGGCCTACTGCCTACATGTACTACCTACCCGGGCAGACAGGCTGACCATAAACGTTAATCATAGTGTACTATATGTAGATCATAGTGTACTATATGTAGATCATAGTGTACTATATGTAGATCATAGTGTACTATATGTAGTGAACAGGAGCAAGCCATGCCTAACAATGGTGTCTCATTAGGTCTAAAACCTTTTTACACTGTGAACTAATGTTGGCAATTGGAATCTACTTTTTGTTAAAATGGGATGTTTTGTGTCAAAGGCCATGCGTGTAATATTGGACATGTAATATTGATCATGTAATGTTGGCCATGTAATGCTGTTCAGGTTCAAAATGATTGTTCTATCATGATGTGTGTGTGTGTGTGTAACGTTTGCATGTAGTGGAAGTTTGCCTTATAACAAACACCCAAAACCGATATTTGTTCACACAGTACAAAGGGTGTGTGTGTATGTATATGTGCGTGTGTGTTCCTGTGTACGTATGTGTCTATGTGTGTGTTTGTGTGTATGAGTATGTGCATGTGTGTGGTGTAGATCACGTGGTTTGAGTTGCAGTTTGGTATTATCATAAATGTATTGGTCATGAATATGTTTAACTACATGGTAGGTTCAAGAAAGAAGTGTGGGAAGAAGCATCTGCCAAGCTCCAGAGGGCTGCCCTGTTCAGGTTTGTGCACATGAATACTGTCACATGATTGCTGAGTATTGGTCATATGATTGTTGCGTATTAGTCACATGATGGTCACATGACTTTGAAAAATTTCTTTGTGCACCACAGGACACTATTTCAAAATGAATTGTCCACTTTATCCGATCTCTCATCCGAGGAACTGCAGTCTGTTTTCTCGAGGCATGTGATATGTGTGTGTGTGGTGTGTGTGGTATGTGTGTGTGTGTGTGTGTGGTATGTGTGTGTGTGTGTGGTATGTGTGTGTGGTGTGTGTGTGTATGTGTGTATGTATGTGTGTGTGGTGTGTGTGGGAGGTGGTTCAAAAGATGCAAACTCTATAGTATCAGCGTACACTCACACATGGACCACATGCTCATGAAATTTGCAAGGAGGGATGAGAGGGGAGGAGGTGGGTCAGCTGGATGGGGAGGAGGTTCAAAAGGCTGCCATCCCTCCTCTCCTCCCAGGGTTGGGGGAAGTTCAATTTGGACTTTGCAATTTAAAAACTGATACCACACCTGCCCCACCCACCCATCCCTCTTCCTCCCCCTCCCCTCCATCCCTCCTGCTCCACCCATCCATCCCTCTTCCTCCCCTCTACCCCTCCATCCCTCCTCCCCTCCATCCCTCCTCCCCTCCCCTCCATCCCTCCTCCCCCTCCCCTCCATCCTTCCTGCTCCACTCATTCCTCTTCCCTACTGACCAATGCGCAGGAAGTTCCCCCCAGATGTCCTCACCAGCACGGATACCATGAGCCTGTTGGCTCTCTGCTCCACAAGGATGGAGCACATGAGGACCCCACAGTACGACTCTCTGAGGGCAACCCTCTCCCAGCTAATCAACCACTTCCTCACTCTGGACCTTGTCCCTTCCGGGACACAAGGAGGAACACCTGATGGACCCACCTCCTCCCCCTCCTCCTCCTCCCCCTCCATATCCCTGGACCAGCGCAAGCGGTTGCTGGATGTTTACATTGCTAGTATGCCGAGGAATGCAGAAGATGATCAAATGCTTAAGGGGTGTGGCTACAGTCCAAGGCTGTGGGAAGAGGTAAATGGCCTGGGGACTGGTATCAATAATGTCATGTGGAAAATCATGAAGTCCTATCGTAATAATTAATTTTCAGGGAATTACGCTCACTGTGAAAACAGATGGTTCTCACAGCTTGGAAGAAAATATGAGACAGACCTTACTGGCGTGCTACAGGGAGTTCTCAGATATTCTCAAGCAGCTAAGCATTTCACATGTGCGTCAGCTTGTCATGTGAGCGTTGCTTGTTGTCATGTGAGCGTTGCATGTTGTCATGAATGTGAGCGTTGCTTGTTGTCATGTGAGGGTTGCATGTTGTCGTGTGAGCGTTGCTCGTTGTCATGTGAACGTCGCGTATTGTCGTGTGAGCATTGTGTGTTGTTATGTGAACGTTGCATGTTGTCATGTGAGCATTGTGTGTTGTCATGTGAGCATTGCGTGTTGTCATGTGAGCGTTGCGTGTTGTCATGTGAGCATTGCATGTTGTCATGTGAGCTTGCATGTTGTCATGTGAGGGCAGGTGGTTACGTGCTATAACACGCAGGTGTCTGTTGATGGCAGCATGGTGAAGAGCTCAGAACTATTCTCAGAGGAGCAGTCTCTAGTTGAGCTCAAGGTATGATGTAATGTATAAAGTGCTCCCATGTACATGCTCTGAATAATGCACACCCTAATGCTATCTTATCGCCTGCACCCAGTTATGGGCTTGTGATAAATTATCTTCTGATTAAAGGGAATTTGTTTGTTTTTATCCATGTGCCACCCTCCCCCTCTTCTTCCTCCCTCCCCTCTCCTTCCTTCCCCTCTCCTCCCTCCCCTCTCCTTCCTTCCCCTCTCCTCCCTCCCCTCTCCTTCCTTCCCCTCTCCTCCCTCCCCTCTCCTTTCCTCCTCTTTCTTCCCCTCTTCTCCTCCCTCCCTCCCCCTCTCCTTTCTCCTCCTTCCAACAGGGTAGAAGAGCTATTGCAGTGAAGGCCATTGACCAGAAGTTGGGAGGAGCCAGAGATGGGCACTATTATGAGAAAAAGGTATAGTGATGACATCATTGGTAACGCTGAGCCACCACCCACCTCCCTTGCTGTTTCCTCTTCTGCCCCTGTTCTCCTGTTATCCATTTAACCCCTTCATTCACCCTGTAGCTTGCCCTTCTCACAAGGGAAGATGAGATTGAAGCTGACTTTGAGGAGAAGGTGAGCTACATATAGAGTCCTCAGGCTGTGTAGTACCAAGGTTACCTGAGGTCATGTAGTATGTACCTGAGGTCATGTAGTATGTACCAGAGGCCATGTAGTATGTACCTGAGGTCATGTAGTATGTACCTGAGGTCATGTAGCTATTAATCCTATATACCCCAATAGTGGAAAGTAAGTACTTTGCATTTTAAAATGCAAAAAGGAGTGTAGTATGTACCAGAGGTCATGTAGTATGTACCTGAGGTTAGGGTGGATCGGGAATGGTTCCTTCTCTTTCTGCAGGCAAAAGCACCAATCACTCCACGCACATTCACAGTCAGGCTTAACACTAGCTTCTTCGACTGTGCCAGGTTGGTAGGGTAGCTCCTGTATGTGATCATCAGTCAATTACCTACACAAACACACACATACATGCACATGCACACATGTATACATGTCTACACACACATGTATACACGTCTACACACATACATGCACATACACATATGTATACGTGCACACACATACATGCACACATACGTACACACACATACATGCACATGTAGATGCTGCGGTCCTCACATTGTTGGTTGCTATGCTCCAACTGGAGAGCACTGCGAAAGACCCTTGGAGGTGAGTGTGGAGCTGTGCATGTAATCTTTAAAGGAGGCATGTGTGCAGTGGGTGTGTGAGATTGTGTGTGGAGGTTTGGGTATATGGATGTGAGGAGGTGTGGTTATGGATGTGAGAAGGTGTGGTTATGGATGTGAGGTGGTGTGGTTATGGATGTGAGGAGGTGTGGTTATGGATGTGAGGAGGTGTGGTTATGGATGTGAGGAGGTGTGGTTATGGCTGTGAGGAGGTGTGGTTATGGATGTGAGGTGGTGTGGTTATGGATGTGAGGAGGTGTGGTTATGGATGTGAGGAGGTGTGGTTATGGCTGTGAGGAGGTGTGGTTATGGATGTGAGGTGGTGTGGTTATGGATGTGAGGAGGTGTGGTTATGGATGTGAGGTGTTGGTATGGATGTGAGGAGTGTGGTTATGGATGTGAGGCAGGGTTGGAGTGATGGGAAATATTCGTTTTGTAAATTTCAGATAGGCCTCAGAAGGGATAGTGGGTTTGCATCAATCTATGATGAGGCTGGACTGGAGCTGGAGAACTTGGAGATGCTCTTTACCCATGAAGGTATGTGGGAAGGGGGAGGGGAGGGGGTGGTTTGCTAGTAACAGACCTCCTTCCCTTCAGGTGTTTACATCTTCAAGGCCTACAGTAATGGTCACCCCTACGACACTTCTCAGGTAAATTATATTTCAGCTCTCTCTCTCTCTCTCTCTCTCTCTCTCTCTCTCTCTCTCCCTCCACAAATTGTTTCTCTACCATACCTTTATGCCTCCACCCCTCCCCCCTTACCCCTCCCCCTCCCCCCTTACCCCTTTCTCTTCTCTTCATTTTTCAGGTGTGGCTGTCTTTGTTCAATGCACTGCTAGCAGACCCTAGTCTGGTGCCAGCCATCATTGTCTGCAAGTCTTACCCAAATGAGAGGACATGGGAGGCTCTGCGACGGTGCGTATGTGTCACATCGGGGCTATGTTCTAATTGTGGCCCATGTCATATCAGGGCTTAGTTCTAATTGTGGCCCATGTCACATCAGGGCTTAGTTCTAATTGTGGCCCATGTCACATCAGGGCTATGTTCTAATTGTGGCCCATGTCACATCAGGACTTAGTTCTAATTGTGGCCCATGTCACATCAGGGCTATGTTATAATTGTAGCCCATGTCACATCAGGGCTATGTTATAATTGTAGCCCATGTCACATCAGGGCTATGTTCTAATTGTGGCCCATGTCACATCAGGGCTATGTTCTAATTGTGGCCCATGTCACATCAGGGCTTAGTTCTAATTGTGGCCCATGTCACATCAGGGCTATGTTCTAATTGTGGCCCATGTCACATCAGGGCTATTTTCTAATTGTGGCCCATGTCACATCAGGGCTATGTTCTAACTGTGGCCCATGTTACATCAGGGCTATGTTCTAATTGTAGCCCATGTCACATCAGGGCTTAGTTCTAATTGTGGCCCATGTCACATCAGGGCTATGTTCTAATTGTGGCCCATGTCACATCAGGGCTATGTTCTAATTGTGGCCCATGTCACATCAGGACTTAGTTCTAACTGTGGCCCATGTTACATGAGGGCTATGTTCTAATTGTAGCCCATGTCACATCAGGGCTATGTTCTAACTGTGGCCCATGTCACATCAGGGCTTAGTTCTAACTGTGGCCCATGTTACATGAGGGCTATGTTCTAATTGTAGCCCATGTCACATCAGGGCTATGTTCTAACTGTGGCCCATGTTACATCAGGGCTTAGTTCTAATTGTGGCCCATGTCACACCAGGTATCTGTCTCCTGAGGTCACAGGCAGTATTCTGACTTGTCGCCATGACTTCTCATCGGAATGGCGGAGCTATTACGACCACAGGTAAGAGAGGTTGATGGAGGCAAGTGGAATATGGTTTGATAGATGTGTAGGAGGATGACTCCAGTGTATTTTTAAAAAAGCAAACCTTTGTTATGGTTTGAGACTTATAGTTTTAAACTCCTTATGGAGCTAACTTTTATTAACCCCTTCAGACCTGAAAAGGTTCGCATTGGTACTGACATGATTCTCCATCCTGGTTTCACGATGGGAAGCAAACCTACCTTGATGCGACAGAGGTCCAAATTGACCACAGTGAGTGTGGGGGAAGGGAGGGGGGAGAGGGCATGAGTGTCTTGTACGCGGGTGCCATTTATGCCTTCCTTACCATATTAACCAAAGGACCTGGCTGGTATGATCTTTGAGAGCGTTTTCCAAGAGCTACTTGAAGACAACGCAATGAACCAATTCAGGTATTTGTTGGACCTCATGGCAGGCATTCCATCACGACTAGCCCCACCCCTCACTTCAAGTGTAGCCACACCCCTCACTCCTGATGTATTGAGATGTTGAGTTTACTTTAGTTGACACTAGGTGCACTTTGGTTGACGCTAGGCGCACTTTGACATTAGGTGCACTTTGGTTGACACTAGGTGCACTTTGGTTGACACTAGGTGCACTTTGGTTGACACTAGGTGCACTTTGGTTGACACTAGGTGCACTTTGGTTGACACTAGGTGCACTTTGGTTGACACTCGTTGCACTTTGGTTGACACTAGGTGCACTTTGGTTGACACTAGGTACACTTTGGTTGACACTAGGTGCACTTTGGTCGATGCTAGGTGCACTTTGGTTGACACTAGGTGCACTTTGGTTGACACTAGGTGCACTGGTTGACGCTAGGTGCACTTTGGTTGACGCTAGGTGCACTTTGGTTGACGCTAGGTGCACTGGTTGACGCTAGGTGCACTTTGGTTGACGCTAGGTGCACTTTGGTTGACGCTAGGTGCACTTTGGTTGACACTAGGTGCACTTTGGTTGACACTAGGTGCACTTTGGTTGACACTAGGTGCACTTTGGTTGACACTAGGTGCACTTTGGTTGACACTAGGTGCACTTTGGTTGACACTAGGTGCACTTTGGTTGACACTAGGTGCACTTTGGTTGACACTAGGTACACTTTGGTTGACACTAGGTGCACTGGTCGATGCTAGGTGCACTTTGGTTGACACTAGGTGCACTTTGGTTGACACTAGGTGCACTTTGGTTGACACTAGGTGCACTTTGGTTGACACTAGGTGCACTTTGGTTGACACTAGGTGCACTTTGGTTGACACTAGGTGCACTTTGGTTGACACTAGGTGCACTTTGGTTGACACTAGGTGCACTTTGGTTGACACTAGGTGCACTTTGGTTGACACTAGGTCACTTTGGTTGACACTAGGTGCACTTTGGTTGACACTAGGTGCACTTTGGTTGACACTAGGTGCACTTTGGTTGACACTAGGTGCACTTTGGTTGACACTAGGTGCACTTTGGTTGACACTAGGTGCACTTTGGTTGACACTAGGTACACTTTGGTCGACACTAGGTGCACTTTGGTCGACACTAGGTGCACTTTGGTTGACGCTAGGTGCACTTTGGTTGACGCTAGGTGCACTTTGGTTGACACTAGGTGCACTTTGGTTGACACTAGGTGCACTTTGGTTGACACTAGGTGCACTTTGGTTGACACTAGGTGCACTGGTTGACACTAGGTGCACTTTGGTTGACACTAGGTGCACTTTGGTTGATGTTAGGTGCACTTTGGTTGACACTAGGTGCACTTTGGTTGACACTAGGTGCACTGGTTGACACTAGGTGCACTTTGGTTGACACTAGGTGCACTTTGGTTGATGTTAGGTGCACTTTGGTTGACACTAGGTGCACTTTGGTTGACACTAGGTGCACTTTGGTTGACACTAGGTACACTTTGGTTGACACTAGGTGCACTTTGGTCGATGCTAGGTGCACTTTGGTTGACACTAGGTGCACTTTGGTTGACACTAGGTGCACTGGTTGACGCTAGGTGCACTTTGGTTGACACTAGGTGCACTTTGGTTGACACTAGGTGCACTTTGGTTGACACTAGGTGCACTTTGGTTGACACTAGGTGCACTGGTTGACGCTAGGTGCACTTTGGTTGACACTAGGTGCACTTTGGTTGACACTAGGTGCACTTTGGTCGATGCTAGGTGCACTTTGGTTGACACTAGGTGCACTTTGGTTGACACTAGGTGCACTGGTTGACGCTAGGTGCACTTTGGTTGACACTAGGTGCACTTTGGTTGACACTAGGTGCACTTTGGTTGACACTAGGTGCACTTTGGTTGACACTAGGTGCACTTTGGTTGACACTAGGTGCACTGGTTGACGCTAGGTGCACTTTGGTTGACACTAGGTGCTTTTTGGTTGACACTAGGTGCACTTTGGTTGACACTAGGTGCACTTTGGTTGACACTAGGTGCACTTTGGTTGACACTAGGTACACTTTGGTTGACACTAGGTGCACTTTGGCTGACACTAGGTGCACTTTGGTTGATGCTAGGTGCACTTTGGTTGATGCTAGGTGCACTTTGGTTGACACTAGGTGCACTTTGGTTGACACTAGGTGCACTTTGGTTGACACTAGGTGCACAATAGGATCAAACTCCAGCACCCTATCCATCATTCCACACCATCTATGCATTGTGTAGGTTCCTGGGCAAGCTGGTATCGCAGTACATAAGTGTGTACATCCAAGATGGTGTCAGGAAGATCCAAATCATTGATGAGGGTTTTGATTATGGGAGGTGGAAGAAGAGAAAACAAGTGAGTGGGCGTGTGTGGTGTGCAGTATGGGCATACAGGCACCACCATACCTTAGTCCCCCAGTCACACATATCTCCTTCACACCCTCATCACCTCACACTTAAGGTCGCTTGATAATGGATGTTGCCATGGCATCTGCACAGAAATACTTTCATGATATGTTCTGAAGTAGCGAATTTCTGCTTGGGTCATTTCAACACATGTACATCTTAATGCTGTCTGAATGCTCCCTTGGTATACTATATGCGCTCTGATCGTGATTCCCATTACGCTTGACATAGTTATAGTTTGCCTAAAAGGGGGGTAGTCAACAGCCGGCCAGTTGGGTGTGCATAAGGATGCTGACCCCCTACCCTGAGCCTGACTGGAACCAAGGGGAAACACTGGTCCCCATTAGGTCAGCCCCACCCCTTGACGCTGGTCAAGGTAAGGTGGTTAGGTCAGGGTAGAAGCCGAAGGGTGCCACCTACCATTGATGTGCAAGTAAGAACACAGCAAACATGTGTACAAGTACAGTCAATGCACAGGTGGAGTGGTGGGTGGGTAAACAATACAGCTGGCAGCCTTAGCTTTGGGCTGAGTGATTGCTGCCCACCCTACCATCCTTTATATGCATGTGTGACCTGGTACCATATCAGGTGTCAATATCTTTGGGGACAGTGTGTTAGATTGGATGAGGGGATTAGTTGAATGTAAGTGAGACTTTAAGGTTTTAGTTTTGAATGGAGGCGAGGCTTTCCCAAGGCTCAGGGTTGAATGGAAGAGAGGGTTTCCCAGGGGGTACAACCCTGGGGATTTTATCATATTGCTCGCATACCCCCAAAACATTAAACCAAGTTTAGTACCTAAACCAACACTGTAACTCACACATACACACACATGTAAACACATACTCTCCACATACACATACACATACCCACCCACACACACCCTCTACAAAAATATCAGGATGATGGTGTGTGATATGGTTTGGGGTGGAGGTTGGTCCATATATGGTGTGGGGTGGAGGGTAGTCCATATATGGTGTGGGGTGGAGGGTAGTCCATATATGGTGTGGGGTCGTATGGGGATAATATCACAAGTAGTGGAGCAATACATAACTAACCACTCAAGTGGAAATAATCAATTAGCTTACATCAATAACTGTGTCCATTTTTAGCCCCTCCCACCCACCCTGCTAGCGAAGGGTGACCCTCCCTCCAAGGAGGAGATTGTCAGCCATATTGTTAGGAGGGTGGATGAGGGTGTGATGAGGTGGTGTGCTGAGGTGGACCTAAAGCAGCTCTGTGTGGACAGCCACAAGCAGCTGATGGAAATGAAGGTGGGTGTGTCCAAGGACACATGCACACACACACACACACACACACACACACAACAGTGCAGTTTACAATCCATGGTGAATGTCACAGTTCATGTTCAGACACTGAATTGGTAGTTAAAGGTCACTTTCAATAGGAAGAGGCAACATGTTTATTTGTGTGGTCCATAACACTTCTATTTTATCTGTAATTTATAGGACACTGGCTCTATTTAGTGCCACCTCATCAGGGCACACACCCTTTGTCCCAAAAATGTTTTCATGTCCTATGTAAGCTACATGTAGGTATACGACATAAATACTCAACGTGACATTGATAATGATAATAGCAGGCAACGCAAGGGGGTGGGTTAATAGATCACGTGTCCTTTCCAACCTAAAATCATGTGTCCTTCCCAAACCCTTAGGCTTTCTTGGAAAAGGTGACTGACAGGAATGAAGATGCAGTTCTGAAGGCAAAGGTATGTGTGGTGTGCCTAGGCCAAGGTGGTGTGCCTAGGCCAAGGTGGTGTGCCTAGGCCAAGGTGGTGTGCCTAGGCCAAGGTGGTGTGCCTAGGCCAAGGTGGTGTGCCTAGGCCAAGGTGGTGTGCCTAGGCCAAGGTGGTGTGCCTAGGCCAAGGTGGTGTGCCTAGGCCAAGGTGGTGTGCCTAGGCCAAGGTGGTGTGCCTAGGCCAAGGTGGTGTGCCTAGGCCAAGGTGGTGTGCCTAGGCCAAGGTGGTGTGCCTAGGCCAAGGTGGTGTGCCTAGGTCAAGGTGGTGTGCCTAGGCCAAGGTGGTGTGCCTAGGCCAAGGTGGTGTGCCTAGGCCAAGGTGGTGTGCCTAGGCCAAGGTGGTGTGCCCAGGCCAAGATGGTGTGCCCAGGCCAAGGTGGTGTGCCTAGGTCAAGGTGGTGTGCCTAGGCCAAGGTGGTGTGCCTAGGCCAAGGTGGTGTGCCTAGGCTAAGGTGGTGTGCCTAGGCCAAGGTGGTGTGCATGTTGATAGCTAGGTCAAGGTGGTGTGTATGTGGTATGTATGTTGATAGCTAGGTCAAGGTGTGCATGTTGATAGCTAGGTCAAGATGGTATGTATGTTGATAGCTAGGTCAAGGTGGTGTGCATGTTGATAGCTAGGTCAAGGTGTGCATGCTGATAGCTAGGTCAAGGTGGTATGCATGTTGATAGCTAGGTCAAGATGGTGTGCATGTTGATAGCTAGGTCAAGGTGGTGTGCATGTTGATAGCTAGGTCAAGGTGGTGTGCATGTTGATAGCTAGGCTGAGCACGCTGCAGGACCTTATCAGAATGCCCTTTGTAAAAGCTGAAATCTCTGAGGTCAGTTTTGGAGGAGTGTGTGCACATAGTTCCTGTGGGGGCGCTCCCTGAAGCCTTGCAGGAAGAGGTGATGCACTGGGTGTTCAGGAATGAGGATAGGTGAGGGAGGGAGGGAGGGAGGGAGGGAGGGAGGGAGGGAGGGAGGGAGGGAGGGAGGGAGGGAGGGAGGGAGGGAGGGAGGAGGGAGGGAGGGAGGGAGGAGGGAGGGAGGGAGGGATGGGAGGATAGGGAAGTAGTGGATGGAGAGGGAAAATTTAAGTAAGGAAGGGGAGAAGGGTCAGACATTAGACAAGGGAAGGCATTGTAGAGAGGCACAGTAATTAGAATGTCTCTGTGACCAAAGGGTGTGGCGACACAGAGGAGGGAGAGATGGCCACGAAACCCTTCAACAGTTCATGAGTTTCTTGGGACGAGAGGAATCAGCAAAGGACGGAGGTGAGTAAGAGGGGAGGGAAGAGGGATAGAGAGGGAGGAGGATGGGGAGGGAGGATGGGGAGGAGGGAGGAGGATGAGGAGAGGAAAGAAGGGTGTTGTACTGGTGTTTCTGGAATAGATATAGTGTGCTAGCAATACATGCAGATACATGTATGACATTTCATTCTTGCAGACATTGTTCAGTTCCATAGAGCAGCTTACCCAGGTTTGGGCGTGTTCTGTGTTCCTCACACATTGGACCACACCCTAAACCACAAAACAGCTTATCAGGTGACAAATTTTAATTTCTCACTGTAGGTGACTTTTTAAAAACCCTCTATCCTTCACTTTTACCACAAAGGTCCATCAACTGGTGGGGTATGCTGTAGGAGAGATGGTTGCATCTAGTGGTGATGGGGAGGAGGACGCTGGAGAGAGGTGGAGACCACAGGGAGTGGACTGCTATGAAGTGGTTACGGCCTGGGTCCATCCAAAGTGAGTTCCAAGCCTATTCCCCAGTTTGCTGTAATTACTTCCCCCTCCCCCTCCCTCTTTTTTCTCCCTCACAACCATTAGTTATAGGGGACTGAACCTGGCTGTGCAGATGTACTTAGAGGTTGCCAGGGATGGTGAGGACTGGGGACTGGGGAGTTTGGTTGTGGATTTTTCTATGTGCATGCTTGGACTCACATGATTGACCTGTCTGTATGTGTGTGTGTGTATGTGTGTGTGTGTGTGTACGTGTATGTGTGTGTGTGTCTGTATGTGTGTGTGTATGTGTGTGTGTACGTGTATGTGTGTCTGTGTGTCTGTATATGTGCGTTTGTGTTGTGTGTGTATATATGTGTGTGTGTCTGTATGTGTGTGTATGTGTGTACATGTGTATGTGTGTACATGTATGTGTGTGTGTGTGTCTGTATGTGTGTGTTTGTGTTGTGTGTGTATACATGTATGTGTGTCTGTATGTGTGTGTGTGTGTGTGTGTGTGTGTGTGTGTATGTATGTGTGTGTGTGTGTCCCACAGCTCCTGGCAATCTTGTGATGTGTGACATGTTGGTTGGTAGTGTTGAAAGGATTGTGGGGAGCAACTGGTTGCTGTGGTTACTGGATAGGACCAGGCTGATGAGGCTGGTGGTAAGGTGGAGGCAGCCATCATACCTGGTCGTTACTCAGGTAAGAGGTGGCACATTGCAGCTTCATAAATGAAAGTAATTATTACCTAGCCTCTCCCCCTTTTGAGATTAATGCTACTTAACCACTTCAATAACCCTTTAAAATGCTATTTAACCCCTTGAATAACCCTTTTAAATGCAGTGATGCAATTTAACCCCTTGAATACCTTTAAAATGCATTGATGCTATTTAACAACCCTTTAATGCCATTTAACCCCTTGAATAACCCTTTAACCCTTAAGGTGTCCATTTGATCTCTTTTGTTGTTGTTGTCAGAGTGGTGAGACAGAGCAGTTTGAGCAGGTGGTGTTAGGTGTGAGGCCGCTGAGGGTGGCACTTAGAGCGTACCGAGCCGCCAGCTGGATGAGAGCACACCCTGTGGGTGTGGCGTCAGCGGTGGTGGTAGGATTGGCTGCAGTCATCCCCCTGTGCGCGGTGCTTCTCCACCGTGTTCTAGCAGCATAGCAGATCCAGATTAAATACTTCTGATTTTCAATTTCATTTTTAAATTGTACCTTCATCTGTAGTTTTGTGAACATATCCAGCGGAAACTTTATACTTTGGTATGGTGAAAAGCATTTTTATAACACTGAATCACCTGTAGCCGTGTGATATGCAATGCAATTTATGAAACTGGCAAGAGCTGTTCGTGCACGTGACTTAGTGGGCACAGAGGTACCATACACGATAATACTTTCCTACAGGTCTAAATTTCATAATTTGTGTACACCAAGATAGCGGGAACATCGGTACTGAAAGCCAATAACCCACGAGCCATGTGTCAAACGAAAGACCTCTATCATTACTATAGTACACACCTCAACGTACTAGTACTACATATAGTACCGTGTAATTAAGGAGGCTGCGTGATTTATCGATAACGTACTGAATAAACGAGGTGTCATGTATGTATGTTTTAATAATTATGACTTTTTAATTACGTAGGCTTAAGTGCGAGTGCTTATCAACAAGTCACTTTGATGACATCGATGTCAATTGCCTGAGATCAGAAGGGGTTGGTTCGTTCGTTTGTTTAAATTTGATTCACCATGGACGAGGCCGGCGTTGAAGACCTGAGGCCCCGCCTGACCTGTGGTATTTGCAACTCTCTGCTGCACGAACCAAGGCTCCTTCCGTGCCTGCACAACTTTTGCGGCCGATGTCTGGAGAAGTCCGCGGACGCACAGAACACGACACACTGCCCCCTCTGCAAAGACAAGCAGCGACAGAAGTCTGTAGCCTACGATACCTTGAAGACTAACTCCAGCTTTGAGAACATCATCGGACAACTAAGACTCAGGGACGCGTTCAGAAGGCGCTCGGCCAGCATCACGTCGTCGCAAGACGCTCCCAACTCGAGCGACGTCGAGACGGTTTATACGGCATGCGAGCTACAGTGCGTCACGTGCCTGAAGGACCCGGCGGTAGCCCTGTGCGAAGACTGCAGCACCTCCCTCTGCTCGGACTGCGAGAGGCACCACAGGAAGGCCGTCAAGACCTCCCGTCACTCGCTGATTGTACTAGGCGCGGAGACCCAAATACCGAAAGCCAAGGGCGCGGAGAAGAGGGCGGTGGCCCGAGAATCGTGGCACTGCGCGAGGCACTTCAAAAAAATGAAGGTGTACTGTATCAGTTGCGACCAGGTTCTCTGCAGAATTTGCGCCCACACCGATCACGCGAACCACCGTTGTCAAGAAGTTATTGCCGCTGCTCCGGTGTTTCGGAAGAAATTACAGCTCTCTTCGGCAACCACCAGAACATTACTCCAGAAATTCAGCAACGCGCTGGACGAGATACATCACGTGCGTGGAAGCCTTGAGAACAACAGGCAGGGGGTACTGACAGAGATTGAGGAAGGATACAGGCAGCTGGTTGACGCCCTGACCATGGAGAAGGAAAGGCAGGTCAGGCAGCTGGAGTCAATATTTGAAGCCAAGGCGACCACCCTCAGTAACCAGCAGGATGAATTTGAAGGAATAAAGAAATCAGTGGAGACTGCTCTAGAATTTTCTGAACAGATCTGCTCCCCAATGTTTGTGGATGCAGAGTTCCTATTTCTGTGGTCCCAGGTTCATGCACGGCTTAAGGATTTGGAACAGAAGTACTCCCAATATGGGCATGGGTGTCGCGAGTCGTCTTCAATCGGGTACAAGGCTAGGACTGCACTGAACCCACTGGGGGCATTTGGCAAGGTCTTTGTCGAGGCAAGCCACAAGGGGTTCTCGGCCCCCGACATTGCAGCAATGCACATCATTAAAGGGCAAGACTTCGAGTTTGTAATATCCTGTAGTGACCTCACAGGTGCTTGCGTTGTGTACGGTGGCCAGGTACCAGCAATGGAGGTGAAGTTGATCCCAGAGGGCGCCCCCAGCAGAGAGGTCACTAGCCAGATGACAGCAATTACCGACGGCGTGTACAAAACCAAGATCACTCCCTTGCAGAGCGGAAACCACTCCCTCCTCGTCAAGAGCGTGGATGGAAACTACGACATCATCGGTACCATCCAGATCTGTGTTGCTCCTCCCGTTGTCTCGACACTTGAAGTGGTGGTCACAGGGTACGATGACTCCATGCACCCCTGGGGCATTGCCTCGGGCAAGACTTGCATTGCTGTTTCTGATATCGATGGGCGTGTGATCTTCTACAATAAATATTTTCAAATCCTTAATGAGTTGGAACAATACGAAACCGAAAACCTTCTTTTTAACTCTCCACAAGGATTAGCCTTTGACTTTGAAGACAACCTCATTGTTGTTGAAAACAAAGCCCACCACGTGAAAGTGATTACTACACTGGACGGCAGGCCCCTTCGGACAATCGGTAGCCATGGCAATGGCCCGGGACAGTTCGAGAGCCCGATGTCAGTTGCTGTCGATAAGGTCGGGAGGATATTTGTAGGCGACTGCAAAAGGGTCCAGTACTTCAACCCAGATGGCAGCTACCTGGGCCACATCCAGTCACTGGCAGACACGGTGCCGAACGATGCTTACACGATTGCCATAGACGCTGGCGACAGGCTGTTTGTTGCCTCGTGCAGGGGAAACAAGGTGTGTGTGCTCAAGAGGAAGTCTTCTGAGGAATGTGCTGAAAACCCGCTCGGCTACAGCATTGCGTTTACGTTTGGCTGCGAGGAGGAGGTGGAGGAACACAACTTGAGGTCACCCATCGCCATAGCAGTGGACCATCACTATGGATATGTCTATGTCACTGAGGATCTGGTAGAGTCTCGCCTACTTGTGTTTGCCTCAGACGGTCGCTACGTAGCATCTTTCAGAAATATAGGGTTGAAGAGCTTTATCCGACCCACTGGATTATGTGTGCTGGCAAACAGTAACGTTGTGGTTGCCAATGGAGACCGGCAACTGATTGTATTGAAAGTGCTTAATATGTAAAATAATAATAATAATGACTGTAATCATATCAATTCTTTATATACAGACTGGAATGACCATAAAAAATACAAAATATTCATGGTTAGCATTAAATTGTTACAAGGCATAGTGCTAATATCCAGTAGTGTTCAGTAGTATCCAATGACACTCTCAAACATCAGTAGCCATATTATAGGACAGTCCCCAGACCCAAGATTAGCTGTGCACTTAAATGCTCTGCTCTAGAAATCTCCACTAGCATGCTGAGACATGGCCACATGGGTCAGGTGACACGACCACACGGGTCAGGTGACATGGTCACACATGTCTGAATGTGGTTGTAAAGAGCTATAAACTTTACATCTAAGTTTTTGGACTAGACTCCGGGTAGCTTTTAGATCATAGGTTATTAAGGAGTCTTTTCTGCCCTCATCACTGATGATAGAATATATACCCCCAAACCACCTGCATGGGGACTAGGGTATACATTCCACATAGCAACCTCCACCTCCACACCAGTAGCTTCCACCTCCCACCATTCCATGATACGATGTCATATCAGGAGTTAGCTGCTACATGCTTTTCCTTTTTAACTTTCGTAAAAAGCAGTAAATTATACCGGCCTAGTTTCATTGTTGTTCGTGTAGCTTATACAGACAAAAAAACCATTGGTCAATAATCCTAACACAGTCACACTTACATTAATATGAGGCCCTCATCTTAAGGTTTGGCCACTCCATCCAGGAGAGGGATAGCTCCTTACTATACCCTTTTGCCTTTATACAGCTACAGGATATGTTGGACTTTGCACTGTAAATGTTGCATAGCTTCAAGCCTACATAGGGAGTACTAAATTACTAATATACACAGTAGTGATGATTTGCATGATTGAGAGAGGCCTGTCCCATCATCCATTCCATGCCCACACCTTCATTTAACTGGACCCACGCAGGCAAAGGTCTTGCGTACGTGGAAAAGGCACTGGTTTATAAACGGTGAAGCTTACACTTCTCAAAGTCCCAATGTCAACATGGATTGGATAATAATACCGTATAAATATTTTTTTTTTTTTTTTTTTTAATACCCTGGGTCATCACGCTCTCACGTGTAAAAGTGGTGGGGATCTAATTGTAAGGCACAATGCTCTGCGCGACACATTTTGGGAATCTTGCAAGCTGGCATGTATCGGGGGTCAACTTGAAGCAGGCAGTAGCCTAGACGAAGAGGGTAGGCAAACTCGCCCAGCAGACATCCTGGTCCAGAACTGGGAGTTCGGCAAACCGGCAGCATTGGATTTCACCGTCACATCACCGCTAAATCCCACTGCTTTAAATGAAGCGAGTGTGACGGCTGGATCCGCTGCGTCGGCTGCTGAAGCCCGCAAACATGCCACCAACGATGCAAAATGCAACCGTTTGGGCTGGGTCTGCATCCCTTTAGCCGTGGAGACGTACGGGTGTTGGGGAGACGAAGCCATTAAGTGTCTTGACAGACTTGCTGCACGTATCGCTACTCGCACGGCTCGTTCCAAGTCTTCGGCTGCATCGGCTCTGTACGGAAAGCTCAGCATCGTCCTTGTGAGAGCCAATGCAAGGGCCATATTAGCTAGGTCTTCCACAGTTTTTTGACTCCTAGTGTCTTAATTAAATATTATATCATTATTACATGTATGTCATACATGCAATAAAAATACTAGTAGCGATAGGCCTAATTGAAGAAATTTCTAAAATCACACCAATTTTCCTAATCGTACATTTCAACTAATACTAAGCGTTTCAGAAACTTGCAGAAGAGCAGCTTAGGCCAGAGGTTGGTTCACCGCCCAGCAGGCACGGTAGACATCTCTCATATCGGATACGTTGACGGTCGATAGCCAAACCTGGTCACGTGCGTCTTGCTTCACGCAGATGTAGTGATTCTCCTTCCCGCGCTCACGGGAAAAGTTGTAACTCAAGAAGGATACGCACGCGGGATTGCCGTTCAGCGCGGGTACAACTCTGAACGTCGAGTCATCCCGGTACAGCGGGCTGGGATCAGCAGGATTGAGCAAAAATCGGTAATTGGCGTGACGTAGGAAGTGGTTCGGGTAGTTAGAAGCCTGCAGGCTCACGTGGCCAGCCTGGCCGTTGTTGGCAGGCGAGATGATAAATGTCGCATCCTTGCGCAAAAGGTCGCTGAAGTGGTCAGGTCCCTGGTCCGGGCCGTGGGCAAATCCTTGGAAGTTTGCGTGTCTGAGGAAGCAGCCGCTGCTGTTAGCCAAGCTGACGCGCTGGCCGGGTCCCAGAGCGAATGGGATGCCGGCCCCGGAGTGTAACAGGGCGAACTTGGGACGCCAGCAAGCGCGCTCAATGTCGTTCTTGTCGCTCCTATTGACAATCGACAGCCATACCTGGTCGGGCGCGTTCTGGGAGGTGCAGATGAAGTGGTCCTCGCGATCGCGATCGCGCTCGTGGCAAAAGTTGGCGCTTACAAACGACACCATGGTGGGGTCGTCATTGATGGCGGGCACCACCTTGAATGTCGAATCGTCGCCGAACAGCTGGCAATAGTGCTTCGGCGTGCTCTCGTGGTGGCTCAGCAGGACCCGGTAGTTGTAGTGGCGGAGGAAGTATCCCGGATGGTTCGACGCCTGGAGGCTGACGTAGCCCGGTGCGCCGTTGGTGGGCGGAGAAATGTTGAACGTCGCGTCGGCGCGCATCAGGGGACTGAAGTCGGCACCCTGGTCCGGTCCGTGCGCCCAGCCTTCGGAGTTGGCGTGGCGGAGGTAATGGTTGCGGCCATTGGCGAAGCTAGCTGTCTGGCCGGGAACGATTGAGTGAAGCGGGATTTCAGGGTACGGGATTTCTGGGTACATGTCGCCGTACACCAGCGGGATCTTGACGCGCCAGCAGACGAGAAGTGCGTCCTCGGCGTAAGGGTGGCATCTTTCCAACCAGACCTGGTCTCGCCAGTCGCGGGCGTCTGCACGAGTGCCAATGAACATATCGGGGTAGTTGGCGCTGACCAACGATATCATGGACGGGTCACCATTCAGAGCGGGAACAATTCTGAACGTCGAATCGTTGCGATAGAGCGGGTTGTCTTCAAAGTGATTCAGCAGAAGTCGATCGTAGGCATGGCGGATGAAGTGGCCTGGGTAGTTGACGGACTGGAGACTAACATAACCCTGAGCTCCGTTGTTCGGGGCGGAAATAATGAAGGTAGCGTCCTTGCGAAGAAGGTCGCTGTATCCGGGGCCTTCAGCTTGGTCAGGTCCGTGTGTCCAAAGCTCGTTGTTGGCATGTCGTAAGTAGCGGTCGTAGCCAGTACCAGCAACCAAGCTTATCTGCTGACCAGGCACCAAACGCTGGAGCGGAATTTCCATAATTTGCCTATTATATTGTGATCTCACGCGATCAGGTGCGAAGGTACAATTATCACGTACCAAAGACCGGACATTATGTTAAAGCCATATTGTTAATAACCGTTTCAAGGTGCCACCTAGTACCTCGGGAGCCACACGGTTGTTCGGAGTTGGAATCTAGGTTGGGTATTAAGATCATACGGTACGGGTTCTTAACAACGAGCTCATTATCGCAGTCGTTTATATATCGTACCTTTTCAGAGGTCTATTTCTTTCTGTTATTTTTAAAAAACCAAATATAGTCATGTGTTGATCTCGTGTCGTCTAATGTGTCAGTAAACAAGGAAGTCATGAAATTATGTGCGCGTGTATTGGAATGTGACCTTCGGTTTTGGATGTTGTACGGGCTGGCAGCTCCCGCAAGAACTCAGGGTAAGTCTGGCGTTTTCGTAAAGAGAAAAGATGGGGGGCACAAGGCTATGTATACCAAAAGACGAGAACGATAATTTTTCTCTTGCTGCATTGAATAAATGACACGCTTGCGACTTAAATTATATGTAGGGCAAATGGATTACCGCCATCGTGGGAAGAGAAGGTACACTGTGTATCAGTGTAAGGAGGTGGCAGAACAACTTCTTATAGCTCAGTATCAGTCAACATAAACAATGATGTACCACAACTCTCAAAAATGAAGGGTGTTCCCAAAAAAAAAAAAAAAACAAGTCACCTCTGGCTAGCTCACTGAGCTCAGGAGTGTAGGGTACAAGTAACATTACAATTGAATAAACTATTCACCTCATAACAAGTATCAAAGGCAGACGAAAACATCATCACACCCATGCATCAATCACAGGAGTACTTATCAGACACATACATGTACATCAACTGTACACTGTCCTGATTGTCCTAGGCCCCCACTGGCATCCTCTGTGTTTGGAACTCCTCTCATAGCCAGTAGCACTTGTTTATGCTAAGGAATTAATGCAGGGGGAGGGGGTGCAGGGGGAAGAGGTGTCCAATATTTCTGTGGGTCTGTGTGTCTATGCTGGCATTTGACCACACCCCAAAGATTAATGCTGCTTGGTAACACATTCAAATACATCAGAGACAGATTAAACACATACACATGGCTATTAATAACCAAGTTTGCTAAAAAGCCTCTAGGCAAGTTATACGGGAGTATTCGCGAATGTACAAACTGCTTATGTAACTATTTCACGTATACGTACCGTATATCTACATTTAAAAATAGTATCGTGCAACGTCAACTGCATTTAAGCACACAATCTGTGCAGCAATACAGTCGTGTTTTTCCACTATCAAGTGAGTCTGTCAGCTGAAATGAGTTTTCTGCACCAACCGGTTTAAAACCGCCGCCCGCCGGCATGGATTAACATACATTTTTGGCTCTCATCGTCAGTTGCACATATTTTGACTCCTGCAGTTCCAAATGTCTACTGTTATATATGTATAAAGGTATTTCAAGTTATATCAATTAACAGTGTCGATATCAGCTGCCTCACGTGTGCGCTATTCACATGCAAACCATGATAACTTAACTCAGTTCTGACCAGCTGTTAATGCGAAGAAATGAGAACAAGGCCACCGAATTATGACAGACTACATTAAACTACACTGTAAGTGTAACTGAAAAACACATATACATATATACCGGGGTAATACAAATTCAGCTCATAAGCGTCCAGAAACGTGCACGATTAGCAGAAGAGCAGCTTAGGCCATAGGGTGGTTCACCGCCCAGCAGGCACGGTCGACATCTCTCATATCGGACACGTTGACGGTCGATAGCCAAACCTGGTCCCGTGCGTCTTGCTTCACGCAGATGTAGTGATTCTCCTTCCCGCGCTCACGGGAAAAGTTGTAACTCAAGAAAGATACTAGTACGCACGCGGGATTGCCGTTCAGCGCGGGTACAACTCTGAACGTCGACTCATCCCGGTACAGCGAGCTGGGATCAGCAGGATTGAGCAAAAATCGGTAATTGGCGTGACGTAGGAAGTGGTTCGGGTAGTTAGAAGCCTGCAGGCTCACGTGGCCAGCCTGGCCGTTGTTGGCAGGCGAGATGATATGGATGCGATGGCAACCGCGCTTATGTAGATACAAGGCGGAACTAATTAAGTCTTGGGAGGGGGCGCAGCCCCCTCCTGCCCAGCTAGGGAGTATGTAGGAACGCTGTAAGCTCCCCCCTATGGGGCGGAGCCCCAGCCGCTTTGCCACTTTTGCAAGTCACTAAACAATGCATAATTGCATAGAAACATCCTAAAAATATAGATAGAATAGCATAAATGCGACAAGAACTACTTGACTCAGAATGTATGAGCTTTTTGCCTTCAAGCATTTCATCTGTAAGTACTGCTAATTAGATGAATGATAAATCTGGATTGATTTCGGTTTCAGACCTGAAACAGGTGTAAAACTGATGCTCTGTGAGATACAGTCCATTCAGGTTTGCACTATGGTAGATGTTATTCAGGGCTGGTACCAGGCACATCCCTGAATACTGGATACAGTCTGGATTAGGAATAACTGCACCACTCCGAGTCTGGGGACCAGACACACCATAGTTATGTCCAAGAAGTAAGCAACAGGATACCACCCAATACAGCTCTTATAAATACCTCTAGACGCATGCAATGTGGTAATTAGTGTATGCCTTATGAAAGGTTTCTTATTATCCATCATTGAAAGTCATTGCAAAATATCTGGAAATAGTTTCATGTAGCAAAATATACTGTTCCTATTAAAGTATGTATTTTATTTGGGGGAAGGGGGGGGGGGGGATAATGCAAACAGTATACAGTTATGAGGTAGCTGGTCTAGTTAGGTAGTTCCTTGGTCTCTCCAAGTGCCTGTGTAGCATTCCAGTCACAATCAATCAAAATTCATTATGTTCACTGGAGAGAACTCTGAATCAGATTCTCCATCTTCCCATGTGTCTGCCTCCTTACTTCCTGGAGCTGGGGTACTTGTATAAGTCTTTGAGTAGCCACAAGTATGCAAACATGACTTATCTGACCCTGTTGGCCAGATATTAATGAAATGAGGTGCTGGAGACTGATAATTAGCATCCTCAAAACCACATTCAGAAGCAGGCAAAGGGGAACACAGAGGAGTGCAATCTTTTTTGTCCTGTGTGAGTAGGAGGGATTGGGTCCTTGTGCCAGCTAAATCTAGGTCCTGGTCATTTATACTTTCGCAAGATGAAATACAGAATTTTATGCAATTGATGGGGACTTCATCCAATAGATCAGCACTGTGGGAATTGGGCACTTCTGAGGGACCAGCATATTTGTATAGGTTTGGAGAAGATGAGTGATGGCTTCCTCCTGGAGTGATTCCTATTTTTAGTGGTGGCAGAGAGGCTATGGCTGATGATGTCTGCGATCGGCTGAGTGAGGGGGTAGTTTTGCCTGACTTGGATCCTTGCGCTGAAATAGCAGCAGTAGGGAGATTTGATTTTCTTGAAAAAAATTGTTGGATTGCTGACTGCAGGGAAGTCTTCTTGTTGCGTTTAGTGCCAGTCCTTCTGCACAGTACAAGTTGAAGCTTTCTTCCTTCCTGGACCAGCCGTTCATCTGAAGAGGAGTAGTTCCTGACAGTGGCTGATGATGCCCTAGGGGGAATCTTTGGAGGGGATTGGGCAACCTCTGAAGGGGATTGAGCTTCTACCACATTCTGTTGCTCTTCATGATCTGTGAATGTTTTTTGTTCTGAAGAATAAGTGCCCAACATTTCTGTAGACAAATCGGAAATGCTACAGTACAGATTCTGGTGTGGTGTATCGTACTCAATCGGTGAGTTACCAGGTGAGATTGTGTTGTCACTGAAATCCAATTCAATATGAGATATATTGTCAGAGGTGCTCAAGGTATGATCAAGCATGCCAAGACCATCTATGAATAGGTCCCCATGGCTGGTGCTCTGAACTAAAGAAGTCTCTCCATTTTGTGCTGGGTGACACAGAGTTGCCTCTGATGCACTTCGTTCAAGTTTCGAGGAGTGATTCAAGATTGCACTTGAAGTGAGGTGGCGATACTCAATCGCTTCTTTGTTTATGATAGTTGGGGAGCACAGCTGCCTTATAACACGAGGACTTTTACGGACTTTTCTCTTTCTTTGCTGGGTAACAGCACTGAAATCATTGCTCATCTAAGTGATAGAAAACAGAAACAAGATATATAAAAAATATGACACAAGATATACTAAAATTATAGTAATGTAAACATGGAGCACATACGTGTCATACTTTCTTGTGTATGTATGTGTGTGTGTACATTAAATTATCATTCAATTGTCACCTTTTTTGCATGCATGTATTCGCACCTCCTTGACTTGCATAAGTGTGCAAACACTACTTTACACCACCTGTGCTGCTATGTACACAAGATAAGGTATACATGTACAGTGGGTTTACAGGGTATACAGCCATCATGGCTAGCACAGGTGTACAGTCATCATGGCTAGCACACAATATGTATGGTATACAGTCATCATGCCGGCTAGTGCACTGCTCCATAATATACTTACCAATGACTCGCCTGTAGACCATGCCCTCGCAAAGCTCTCCACTAATGTCTTGTTGCTCTGTGTATGTTTGCCTAATTGTTTTTTTTATTTTTAAATTTTAACAAGAAAATGATATTTAGAAGGGGAAAAAACTCAATGAATTTTCTTAGGCATACCACTAGCAGTGCTGAGAGGGTGGGAAATCTGCAACTGGTTAGCAGTTTGAATAGCAACAGGCTCTTGCACATTGCTGGCAAAGACTGGAGGAATAGTAGAAGAATAAGACCACACATTAGCCTGTAAGTAGCTGTAACCTTTCAATATTTTGCTCTTCTTGCTGAGGTAAAGACACTCCCCCTCCTGCAAGTTGACAATTTCTAACTCACCTGGCACATGGACATCTGTCAATGTATATTTAGGACTGTCAAAAGCTTGAATGTACAATATGTGTATGAACATGTGTGCCGGTGTATGTATATGTGTATGTGTATGTGTACTTGTATGTGTATGTGTATGTGTATGTGTATGTGTATGTGTATGTGTATATGTATGTGTACGTGTACGTGTACGTGTATGTGTATGTGTGTGTACGTGTACGTGTATTTGTATGCGTATGCGTATGTGTATGTGTATGTGTATGTGTATCATTGTGTGTGTGTATGTTGATTACATGTACCTGATTTCGTGCTGTGAATTGCTAACTCGTACAAGCCCCTTCTATCAGGGCGCGGGTCTAGTCGCTCTAATAGGTGGCTGAGAAGCGTCCCGTAATTCGTAGTGGGAGCGCACGTAACCGTTCGGTACGAACCATCGCTGCGAAAAAAAATTACGTGAGCATGAGAAATGTGCGAGTGCATGCGCGTGAGTGTGGAGGGGGGAGTTTTACATGTGCATGTATATACATCATGTTACCTTAGTAAAATTTTGACAGCGGAGAAGCAACTTCGCGGTTCACACATCGCATTGCTTAGCTAGTTCGTTACCTAAAGGCTTCAATGCATGCAGTTGGTTATATAATAATATAATAATAATAATATTAATATTACCCATCCACCGGTGCTAGGCACGAAGTTCGGAATCATGACTAATTAGCTAATTATGTTTTGGGGTTGTCACCTGTTCTGACACATTTACATACTGAGGCAACGTGGAGCTGTTGCAGCTTTAGCAGAGCGGAAAAGGAACGACGTGTTACAAAAAACACATTAATATTGGCATCGCTACTGAGATCTCAGGTGAATTTCTGGTGCTGTGCATGAGGCAATGCTGCGTCGGGTTTCTGAGGTGATGGATTATATATTTTTTCTTGTTGTGCAAATTATCCACATATAGCGATATACGGCGTTTTGATGCATTACATGTTTAAAAGCTTCCGCTCTTTGCGCGGGAGGCCGAAGGGGTCTAGCTCTCGCCGCGCGCCCTTTTGGAGACTGTAATTATACTGACACCCTACTGATCTGGAATATAATATCTGCCCGGCCCGCCCCTTTTTATCTGGTAAAAAAAAATCCACGCGGCTCCGATGACGTAACTGGGCCGGGTTTGAATAATTCGGTTAATAACATAATTCGAGGAAATGGCAACAGCTACGCGGAGGAGACCTTTGCACGATGATCATGGTAGGTGGTATCAGATGGTAGGTGGGATTGAGAATAAGTTTTTATTGCACGAAGAAAAACGGTTGTACTTTAGATTACTCCCAACCTTTTCCAACCTTTCCCAATTATAGCAACTTATTAACATATACAACCGTACATACTGCTGAACCTAAGCTAAACTAAGCTCAGCTAGATGGGCGTACCCTAAACTAAGCCCAGCTAGACGGGGGGACAGTCGCTGAACCGCTAAAAAATCCAGCTAGACCCATCGCCCATCCGAATTACATCCGGGTCTTTATTAGCGGATCAGCTGACTGTCCAGCTGGGCTTAGTTTAGGGTACGCCCATCTAGCTGGGCTCCTTGGCACACTGTCGTAAATTACTTCCTTTTTTAAAACTTTGGCGAAGACTCAAACAGCGATTTAAACGAAGATGAGAATGGCGTAGACGAGAGCGATGACGAGGAGGCCGAGGAAATAGCGGTTTCCAACGAAGGGCCACCACGACGTATGAGGAGATCTGTGACCGAGCTGGCAGTCGGATCCTTCTATCACTTTGCCATACTCTGCTTCTATATATACGTCCATGTGTACGACTCTACACTCATGAAGAAGTGCCCTAACCCAGAGAAATACTACGTTGGAAGTAATTCATACGGAGGAAAATGGAAGTACCTCACGTACATCAATTTGGTAGGTCACATCCTCCTCCCCTTTCCTACCTCCTACTCTCCTTCCCACTACCCCATCCCTCTCCACCTCCCTCCTCCCCTTCTCCTCCCACCTCCCTCCTCTTCTCCTCCCACCTCCCACCTCCCCTCCTCCCTTCTCCCCTTCCCCACCTCCCTCCTCCCTACAAACTGTACTTTTGTGATAGGCAAGGCCTTGTGATAAACACTGATGTACAGAAATAAAACATTGGTGGATAGGGAGGGCAAAAGTCATTCCAACTACATGTAACATGACAAAAATGGAGCCATGGTGAAGTAGGACAGTACAAGTAGTTATTATTATTATTCACAATACATTACACATAGGTATGATAAACTATAGGGTATGGTGTATGATAAACTATAGGGTATGGTGTATGATAAACTGTAGGGTATGGTGAGTCAACAGACTACTACATCTCTGAGGCTTTGGCACTGGGGTCTGCCCTTGCAAGAAATGCTCTGGCATTTGAGCGGACAAGGGATAAGTTCAGTCTGCTGTAGATGCTATCAAGAGTGGAAGTTATTAATGATTAATAATGGCAGTACATGTTATTAATAATAATAAATAGCGACCTGTGCTAACATGTCATTGCTATGCATGTAGTCACATTAGTGGAGTTTTACCTTACTGTGCCCTTCCAATTTATGATTTCACATTTTCAGAGTGCTTTTTTGGAATTGTAATAACATGTTGGGGCTACTGTGGGGAGCTTCCATGAACGGCTTGTTGCCCCACATGCTAACTCCACTGAGCTACAAAATCTCCCTTTCCTGGGTATTTATCAGGGAATTGCAAAGCCTCAAAGCAAGATACACACTGCTACGGTCAAAACATGAATAAATTAAAAAAAGAAAAGAAACGAGTCTTCATGTTGATTGCACCAGTGGTCTGCCAATAAAAGGGATGGACTGCTGTGCAGAATCATTGTCCGCTTTGCACATATACGTGGTACTGAGCGTACATGTGTGTATATGTTTAACCTTTAATCTCCCGTCGTCCTACGCGTAGGATTAGCGTCCTACGCGTAGGACGTGACTAGATTCTGTATTATAGGTTTTGGAAACAGCTTTTAACGGCATAAATATACTTCAAATATAGTGCAATGGTAATAGAACTGTAATATAATTTTTTCTACTGCTATCATAGCATCTATCATGCAGTCCATCACTTGGTATTTGATGAAATTGACTTTCTCTGCGGTGTAGTTAAAAATGGCGAAGCCGATTACAGTTGGAACTGCAATTGTAGGGAAGAATTTAAAAAACACTTGGAAAGCTTGGAGTGTTTGAGCAGGTATCTGGCAGAGGCCACAGCAAAAGATTTGTTATAAAATGGAGGGATTCAAGCACTACAACAGAATCAAGCCGGGGTATTTGTTTACCTAGCGTTTTTGAAGAGTCAAGGAGGTTTGTAGAGGCAAGGGGTAATAAAAGGCGTACTGAAAGTGAAGAAGAAGATATAGACATGCAATCTGCATCTACTGATGATGATAGCTATGAGGAGAGTGATGAGTCCTGTGCAGAGCAGGTAGAAGAAGTTCCGAGGTTGGTACCGTGCGCTAATTGGGCACCCGCCCCCAGATGTTTTCGTATTGTTTTACACTTTTATAGTGATGATACGGCCGTCACTGAAGGTAACAGGCCTACCCTGTCACCTCATGGGCGGCAATGGACACCAAGAAAAGAGTTGTTAATTGACCCTGGATCAAAACACAATGTCCACAGTGCTAGATTTAGATGGCCAGAAGCTCAAAGGGGAATAGGAACAAAGAAAGAAGTGGATTATTTTTATCAATTTTATCCTGTTCGAGGAATTGGAAAAACTTTGGAATACACAAACGTGAACATGCTCACACACAGCTATATTCCACTTACCAAAGGTGAATTTTTTAAGTACCTAGGGTTGCGACTTGCAATGGCATGTGAGCCTAAAAGGGGAGCCATCCCTGTGTATTGGGATGAAGGTTTACAGCCTGGCACAATATACAGTGGTGCAAGCTTTGGTGAACGCTTTGGGATGTCCAGACATCGATTTGAGAACATTACTCAGTGCCTTTCGTCACCGGCTTGAACTTGTATCAGCATATTCTGGTACCAGAGGATGAAAGCAGCGTAAATGCAGAATATGCTCTGCTAAATCATCGTATTACTGTGTTGTTTGCTCAAGAGTGAAAGACAATGACCTATACGGGTGTTGTGAACCAGCAACAAGAGACTGTTTTAAAATTCACCTAAAGATGTTAGGGTTTGCATAAAACCTAGCACAAACCAACATTGAAAACATGATTGTGTGACTGTACATGTGGTAATTGGCTTCAAGTGGTGTTTTGAAAGTAAAGTATGTATTCAAAATATTGTTGATAGATAAGAAAACATTTCGATACAAACAAGCGTAACATTATACTATTACAATATCAATGTAGAGAGATGTCAAACAGTTGCGATTGAGGGTTGCCCCATCATCAAGTTGAAATGCACTTGTC
Source organism: Spongilla lacustris (assembly GCA_949361645.1). Taxonomy (NCBI): domain Eukaryota; kingdom Metazoa; phylum Porifera; class Demospongiae; order Spongillida; family Spongillidae; genus Spongilla; species Spongilla lacustris. Next base: position 1,142,283 of record OX442428.1, read on the forward strand.
CAATGTAGCTAAAACTTGTTGTCCTGTAGAAAAGACTGGGAAGTACACACATAAACTAAATATGCAAATCTCTTTTTGAGACGTGTTTCTTTCTATGGTTGTACCACAAATGTTTCATGGAAAATTTCTATGCTGACAATTTATACAGTAGCACACACATCAACCTCCATAAAACATTTTTAAAAAGTTACACATGCCATACATTTTTCTGTAGCTATGAATTTTTTTCCATTATGCAGAACCGCATCCGTTGTTTTAGATAATACGGACCAAGGGTTTGGTATAAAAGTAATCTAACAATTGGTAAAATAAGTGCATTGGCACATAAAACAATGGTAGATATATGGGTATAAGATTGTTTCATTTGAATTTAGGAGAAATTATTGCAGTATAAACTAAATATGCAAATTGCATTGAGACATAATAATAATGTTTCTTTCTATGGTTGTACCACAAATGTTTCATGAAAATTTTCTATGCTGACACACACCACCTTCCCACACACACACATCACCCTCCATAAAACATATGTAAAAAGTGACACATGTAATACTTTTTTCTGCTACTATGAATTTTTTTACATAATGCATTTTTAAGAACCGCATCCGTTGTTTTAGATATTATGGACCGAGGGTGTGGTATAAAAATAATCTAACAATTGGTAAAATAAGTGCATTAGCACATGAAACAATAGTAGAAATATGGGTGCAAAATAATTTCATTTGAATTTAGGAGAAATGTTTAAATTTTGGTCCTACGTGTAGGACCATTACCTGGAGAATTAAGGTTAAGATTATTTGACGAGTGCGAGTGTTGGGGGATCGATCTCTAATTTTAAATTTCATGATACCAACTAGTGATCATCAAAGCCAGAGAGCTGTGCACTCCTCCCCCACACTGCACCACCACCACCCACCCACCCCCACACACACCACCTTCCCACACACACACCACCACCACACACACTGCACCCCCCCACACACACACACAAAGCATTAATTGCACATCTTCCCCCTCCAGTGGCTTCAGTTTGTGTACTTCTTCTTGGCCTTCTTTACTGACATCATGCCCCAGTCTCCAGCAAAGCATTTGTTTCAGAGGGTCACTGATCTGGCATTTGTCACCTGCGCCTTTCCATTTGGTGTGGTGAGTCCCCCTCCCTCCCTCCCTCCCTCCCTCCCTCCCTCCCTCCCTCCCTCCCTCCCTCCCTCCCTCCCTCCCTCCCTCCCTCCCTCCCTCCCTCCCTCCCTCCCTCCCTCCCTCCCTCCCTCCCTCCCTCCCTCCCTCCCTCCCTCCCTCCCTCCCTCCCTCCCTCCCTCCCTCCCTCCCTCCCTCCCTCCCTCCCTCCCTCCCTCCCTCCCTCCCTCCCTCCCTCCCTCCCTCCCTCCCTCCCTCCCTCCCTCCCTCCCTCCCTCCCTCCCTCCCTCCCTCCCTCCCTCCCTCCCTCCCTCCCTCCCTCCCTCCCTCCCTCCCTCCCTCCCTCCCTCCCTCCCTCCCTCCCTCCCTCCCTCCCTCCCTCCCTCCCTCCCTCCCTCCCTCCCTCCCTCCCTCCCTCCCTCCCTCCCTCCCTCCCTCCCTCCCTCCCTCCCTCCCTCCCTCCCTCCCTCCCTCCCTCCCTCCCTCCCTCCCTCCCTCCCTCCCTCCCTCCCTCCCTCCCTCCCTCCCTCCCTCCCTCCCTCCCTCCCTCCCTCCCTCCCTCCCTCCCTCCCTCCCTCCCTCCCTCCCTCCCTCCCTCCCTCCCTCCCTCCCTCCCTCCCTCCCTCCCTCCCTCCCTCCCTCCCTCCCTCCCTCCCTCCCTCCCTCCCTCCCTCCCTCCCTCCCTCCCTCCCTCCCTCCCTCCCTCCCTCCCTCCCTCCCTCCCTCCCTCCCTCCCTCCCTCCCTCCCTCCCTCCCTCCCTCCCTCCCTCCCTCCCTCCCTCCCTCCCTCCCTCCCTCCCTCCCTCCCTCCCTCCCTCCCTCCCTCCCTCCCTCCCTCCCTCCCTCCCTCCCTCCCTCCCTCCCTCCCTCCCTCCCTCCCTCCCTCCCTCCCTCCCTCCCTCCCTCCCTCCCTCCCTCCCTCCCTCCCTCCCTCCCTCCCTCCCTCCCTCCCTCCCTCCCTCCCTCCCTCCCTCCCTCCCTCCCTCCCTCCCTCCCTCCCTCCCTCCCTCCCTCCCTCCCTCCCTCCCTCCCTCCCTCCCTCCCTCCCTCCCTCCCTCCCTCCCTCCCTCCCTCCCTCCCTCCCTCCCTCCCTCCCTCCCTCCCTCCCTCCCTCCCTCCCTCCCTCCCTCCCTCCCTCCCTCCCTCCCTCCCTCCCTCCCTCTTTTATGCTAAATGCATGTGTGAGTGTTTGAACATGAGAGTATGATTCAATTGGACCAAATGTGGGGGTGGTATTTGCTGACCACATTACTATTTGAGGAGATTGCTGTAGTCTGGATTTGTGCAGTGTTTTGATTGGAGATGCACATATACACGTAGGTAGGTATAGGCAAGCTTTGATTGGGGCACTGCTATAGAGATGGGCACAGTACAGGCAAGCTTTGATTGGGGCACTGCTATAGAGATAGGCACAGTACAGGCAAGCTTTGATTGGGGCACTGCTATAGAGATGGGCACAGTACAGGCAAGCTTTGATTGGGGCACTGCTATAGAGATGGGCACAGTACAGGCAAGCTTTGATTGGGGCACTGCTATAGAGATGGGCACAGTGATACACGTAGGTGATGCAAGTCTTATAGCAAATGTTATGACATTGTAATCAGGCTGTAAATCTACTGGTACCCTGTAAATGTGTGCATGCATGCAACTACATGTACATGCTTGGTGATGAGGGCAATGAGGGTATCTAACTACAGGCTTTGTGAGGGCAATGGGGTATCTAACTACAGGCTTTGTGAGGGCAATGGGGGTATCTAACTACAGGCTTTGTGAGGGCAATGGGGGTATCTAACTACAGGCTTTGTGAGGGCAATGGGGGTATCTAACTACAGGCTTTGTGAGGGCAATGAGGGTATCTAACTACAGGCTTTGTGAGGGCAATGAGGGTATCTAACTACAGGCTTTGTGAGGGCAATGGGGGTATCTAACTACAGGCTTTGTAAGGGCAATGAGGGTATCTAACTACAGGCTTTGTGAGGGCAATGAGGGTATCTAACTACAGGCTTTGTGAGGGCAATGGGGGTATCTAACTACAGGCTTTGTGAGGGCAATGGGGGTATCTAACTACAGGCTTTGTAAGGGCAATGAGGGTATCTAACTACAGGCTTTGTGAGGGCAATCCAGATGCAGAATTATTGGTGCATTAAGGCGTGCCTGATGACAGGAGTGTTGCTAGGATAAACAAGGGAGTTCCCCTACCGTGTGCTTTGGACTGTATGACTCAGAAGAGGATTATTGAGAGGTCTAGTGGGTACAAAGTACATGTGATTAGGAAGCAAAGTTTACACTATATGTATGTATGTGATGTACATACATAAAGGTGTATGTGGTGTGACCAGTGTGTCTCTGATATAAGGTTGGTGTGTGTGTCTCTGATGTAGAAGTGGTGGGTGTAGGAGTGGTGTGGTGTGTGTCTGATGTGGGAGTGGTGTGGTGTGTGTCTGATGTGGTATGTGTGTATGTGGTATGGATGGATAAGCATGTATCATTGATGTATCGTTGATGTATCAGTTTCAATTTTTCCATTATGTACAGTTTGTCTCTGTTGCCTTCTGGGGCATCTATGCTATCAATCGAGAGGGAATCTATCCTACATTCCTTGATGAGTACATGCCTCAAGCCATCAACCATTATTGGGTGAGGGAATGCAATGTGTGTGTGTGTGTGTGTGTGTGTGTGTGTGTGTGTGTGTGTGTGTGTGTGTGTGTGGTGTGTGTGTGGGTGGGTGTGTGCATGTATGTGTGCATGTGTGTGTGTGTTTGTGTGTGTGTGTGTGTGTGTGTGTGTGTGTGTGTGCAGTGTTAATTAAACTACTTTGTTCCACATTCCAATTATTGCTCGCTCGTGTTTCAGCACACTACGGTTGCCCTGTGCGTCCTGATAGAGGCTATTCTGGTGTACCACCGTTACCCGCAAACCTTCACCGCCAATGCCCTGGTGTTTACCTATAGCACAGCTTATGTTGTCTGGTAAGTGGTGCATACATGTGTCTTGGTGTGTGTACTGCATGTGCCTTGGTGTGTGCTGCATGTGTCTTGGTGTGTGTACTGCATGTGTCTTGGTGTGTGTACTGCATGTGTCTTGGTGTGTGTACTGCATGTGTCTTGGTGTGTGTACTGCATGTGTCTTGGTGTGTGTACTGCATGTGTCTTGGTGTGTGTACTGCATGTGTCTTGGTGTGTGTACTGCATGTGTCTTGGTGTTGTCTTGGTGTGTGTACTGCATGTGTCTTGGTGTGGGCTGCATGTGTCTTGGTGTTGTCTTGGTGTGTGCTGCATGTGTCTTGGTGTTGTCTTGGTGTGGGCTGCATGTGTCTTGGTGTTGTCTTGGTGTGTGTACTGCATGTGTCTTGGTGTTGTCTTGGTGTGTGTACTGCATGTGTCTTGGTGTTGTCTTGGTGTGTGTACTGCATGTGTCTTGGTGTGTACTGCATGCATCTTGGTGTTGTCTTGGTGTGTGTGCTGCATGTGACTTGGTGTGTGTACTGCATGTGTCTTGGTGTGTGTACTGCATGTGTCTTGGTGTGTGTACTGCATGTGTCTTGGTGTGTGTACTGCATGTGTCTTGGTGTGTGTACTGCATGTGTCTTGGTGTGTGTACTGCATGTGTCTTGGTGTGTGTACTGCATGTGTCTTGGTGTGTGCTGCATGTGTCTTGGTGTGTGTACTGCATGTGTCTTGGTGTGTGTACTGCATGTGTCTTGGTGTTGTCTTGGTGTGTGTACTGCATGTGTCTTGGTGTGGGCTGCATGCGTCTTGGTGTTGTCTTGGTGTGTGTACTGCATGTGTCTTGGTGTTGTCTTGGTGTGGGCTGCATGTGTCTTGGTGTGTGCAGCATGTGTCTTGGTGTTGTCTTGGTGTGGGCTGCATGTGTCTTGGTGTCGTCTTGGTGTGTGTGCTGCATGTGTCTTGGTGTGTGTACTGCATGTGTCTTGGTGTTGTCTTGGTGTGTGTACTGCATGTGTCTTGGTGTTGTCTTGGTGTGTGCTGCATGTGTCTTGGTGTGTGTGCTGCATGTGTCTTGGTGTGTGTACTGCATGTGTCTTGGTGTGTGTACTGCATGTGTCTTGGTGTGTGTACTGCATGTGTCTTGGTGTGTGTACTGCATGTGTCTTGGTGTGTGTACTGCATGTGTCTTGGTGTGTGTACTGCATGTGTCTTGGTGTGTGTACTGCATGTGTCTTGGTGTGTGCTGCATGTGTCTTGGTGTGTGTGCTGCATGTGTCTTGGTGTGTGTGCTGCATGTGTCGTGGTGTGTGTACTGCATGTGTCTTGGTGTTGTCTTGGTGTGGGCTGCATGTACATATTGGCTGTGGCAATGCAATGCACAGTTTTACCTTAAGTGTGCTAGAATTGTGTGTCTGTATTTGTGTGTAGATCTACTGTCCCGTTAAATGTGCACATGGTGTTGTATGTTCATGGTCACTTTCATGTGGTGTGTGTTCCCACTTTCAGTACACGTGCAAACACAATGTTGTGACAATATGGCTTTGTGCACAAATGCACACAACTTTGTGCTAATACATATGTACAAGATGTGCTTTTGTTTCTCCATCCTTCTCCCCTCTCCATTGTTTTCTCACCTCCCTTTTCCCTCCCCTCTTTCCCTCTCATATCCCCTCCCCTTTTCCCTCTTCTATCTCCTACCCTCCTTCCCTCTCCTATCTCCTCCCATTGTTTTCTCACCTCCTTTTGTCTCCTGAATCCTTTCCCACTCTTCCTGCCCTTTCTCTCATTCTTCCTTCCTCTCTCCCCTCTCTTCCTGCCCTTTCTCTCATTCTTCCTCCTCTCTCCCTCTCTTCCTGCCTGACTGCTCACGCCAGGTCTGCACTGGTGTACACCATGTCCGGCAAATGGGCCTACCCCTTCCTTCATGTCATCCCTGCCCCCGCGATACCTTTGTTCTTTGCTGGGTGCTTCTTCTTCACACTCTTCATATGCTACATTGGCCGCTGGATCAACTACTTCCGCTGGCCAGGTAAAGGGGGGCACATGGGCACACAGTGGGAGGAGCCAGTAGTGGGGAGGGGAGGGGTTACTTTAACTACAGTTATAACTGAAATTGTACACACTAGACATTTTCAGTGATTTAATTTTTTTTTAAATAAGCTATTAGCCCGAAATGAAAGAACCACCTGTTTTTGCATGTGGTGTCTTCCATAGGAAAACACCCAAATTATGATTGTTTTGGAAATGGAGATCCTTTATTAAGGCATGTGGAGGTGGGGCATTTGTTAGGCTAGTGAGGAATGGGGACCAGTATGTTGGAATGGGGAACAGCATGTTTTTAAAGGCATTATAGAAATGGGGCTTTTTGGCTAGAGTAATGTGAAGTTGGTACATATATAGGATGGTCCTTTGTTGTGTGGAGAGCTACCCCACATGTAGCTACCCCACATGTAGCTACCCCACATGTAGCTACCCCACATGTAGCTACCCCACATGTAGCTACCCCACATGTAGCTACCCCACATGTAGCTACCCCACATGTAGCTACCCCACATGTAGCTACCCAGCCTACCCGACATGTAGCTACCCCACATGCAGCTACCCCACATGCAGCTACCCCACATGCAGCTACCCCACATGCAGCTACCCCACATGCAGCTACCCCACATGTAGGTACACCAGTCCACATGGTGGTTTGTGGTCGCACTCACTTATGACTACATGTAATAAATCTGAAGACACAACTGGGGATGGAAGAGTAGAGAATGGAATGGGGTACAACTGGGGATGGAAGAGTAGAGAATGGAATGGGGTACAACTGGGGATGGAAGAGTAGAGAATGGAATGGGGTACAACTGGGGATGGAAGAGTAGAGAATGGAATGGGGTACAACTGGGGATGGAAGAGTAGAGAATGAAATGGGGTACAACTGGGGATGGAAGAATAGAGAATGGAATGGGGTACAACTGGGGATGGAAGAGTAGAGAATGGAATGGGGTGCAAGAAGAAGGCAAGCAAGTGGAATTGGCCGGTTATGTAACTTGGGTCGAGTATACTGTTGGGCATATAATGATTAGCAGAGGCCAAGGAGATGAAAGGATTGGGCGATAGAGCGAACAAAACCCCCCTAAAGCAATTAATACTGTACACAACAAATTATATGTAATATTTTTTTCATGTAGTTATTAATTAGTTAATCGTTCTCCTCTACACTTTGCTACAGAGCGGCACTTGTACCACAGAGAGGCTACGAAGACGGAGTGACAGCCAGGCGGTCCTGTAGAATGCAATAGTAGCTTTTCCCCTTCGTACATGTATGCTACCACCTTCGCATTTTGTGTACAATGAATTTTAGAACACGGTTAAGTTACCGGATTTGTACTGAATTGGGGCAGGGCCGTTGCCTGAGAACTGGCTTGCAGCAAATACCAATGGCCCTCGACTGCTCGGACTCTGGCTGTATTCACGTCGTGGTGATGCCAGTGGGTAAAAAAGCGAGCGACGAGCTTTGCGCGAGGGTAGTGAGCGCTCTCCGCGAAGTTCCACCAGTTCAATTCAAGGACACCGTCGTATTCCCGCGCTTCTTGAAGCAAGGTGACCTGCCGAAGTGGGTTGAACACCACGTACGCTGGGAAGAGTTCTTCGCCTACAAACAAGTGTTTGGGGTGCTAGGAGTGGCGTGTTGCAAAGATGAGAGCGACCTCGAGGAGTTAGTGACGGACCTCTCGCAGTCCATTGACACCGTGCTCAGGAGAACGGTGTGTTGCACAAAGTACTTTGTGTTGGGACCAAAGGAGCAGCTGAAGGACTTGGTCGATGAGAATGAAAATTTCTACCTCGTCGGTACGACTAGCAGTCCGGGTGAAGCGCTGGACATGGAGGCGATTCAAAAGGCCGTGTCAGACATGGCGTGGAGCATTGCCAGTACCCTGAGCCAGCAGATTCGTGCGGCATCACGCCATGACAGTGTAAAGGTGTTTCGGTCGCAGTTTGACGTGCATAACCCTTGCGCCGAGGAGGACATCAAGTGAGTGCATCAGTATGTGTGTAGCACATGTGCTAGCAGGGTGTGGGTAACTATCATTTAACGCTTAGCGTCGAACCTTTGTGCCAGTTCTGGGCGAGTGGGGGAGTGGGTGTGAACTAGAAGGGTGGGGGCGGGGGCGGACCGCAGCACTGTGGGTGGTTATACTGTTGTCGTTATGTACATGTAGGGTTTTTTGGGAGGGAAAAATACATTCATTGTGGTTTGCTTGTGACACTGGTGCTGTGTTTGCTAACACCATGTCAATGAAAAAAAAACATTTTCAGATTGTATTTGGTAGAAAGTAACCAGAGGGAAAGTTAAATCATTACATATACATTAACCCCAATTGATATCTTTCTATTTGGGAGAGGGAGTGCTTTTGGACCAGGTTGGCCAAAAATAGATACATGTATCAACAGGGCTGTAAGTAGGAGTGTTGACACCTCACTGTGCAAGGCCCAAAGCATGTGCACAGTATGCTTGTAAAGAAAACAGCACACACATGCACAATGCACACATAACATGTTCACCAGTTCACACGCTTGCATGCACTCATATGCTTGCATCATATCTAATACACACACACACACACACACACACATGCACACACACACACATGCACACACACACACATGCACACACATGCACACACATGCACACACATACACACACACATATGCATACAAAACATCTGCACAGGTAGTTGTCATCTACATTGTATTTTTGAATGGCCTTGTTGTATGGGCTGGGCATAGTCTTCATATGGAACCACTGACAACCCAGGGTGGAGCAGGTGGTGTTGTGAGGCTGTGTGGAGGGGTGGTGATGGGGCTGTGTGGAGGGGTGGTGATGGGGCTGTGTGGAGGGGTGGTGATGGGGCTGTGTGGCTGGGTGGTGATGGGGCTGTGTGGAGGGGAGGGGTGGTGATGGGGCTGTGTGGAGGGGTGGTGATGGGGCTGTGTGGCTGGGTGGTGATGGGGCTGTGTGGAGGGGTGGTGATGGGGCTGTGTGGAGGGGTGGTGATGGGGCTGTGTGGAGGGGTGGTGATGGGGCTGTGTGGAGGGGTGGTGATGGGGCTGTGTGGAGGGGTGGTGATGGGGCTGTGTGGAGGGGTGGTGATGGGGCTGTGTGGAGGGGTGGGGATGGGGCTGTGTGGAGGGGAGGGGTGGTGATGGGGCTGTGTGGAGGGGTGGTGATGGGGCTGTGTGGAGGGGTGGTGATGGGACTGTGGGATGCAAGGTGTGCACGTTCAGAGATATGGATTTTTAAGGTTTACTTGTGCATGTGCATACAGTTTTTCTCCTCTAGTTTCTATAGCCGTAGGGTTGTGGAAGTACTCCTCCTCCCCCTCCTCCTCCTCACCCCCCTCCTCCCCCTCCTCCCCCTCCTCCCTCCTCCTCCCCTCTTCCCCTCCTCCTCCCCTCCTCCCCCTCCCCCCTCCTCCTCCTCCTCCCCCTCCTCCCCCTACTCCCCCTCCTCCTCCCCCTCCCCCTCCCCCTCCTCCTCATATTTGATCATTTGTCCCCCTGCATAGGTCCTTGGGTCGTGGAGTTGTGCACGGAAGGACCCAGAAGCACCTAGGTGACCTCAACCTCCTGTGTGGCTCATTACAAGAAGCCACCAACTCATATTTTGAGGCAGTCAGCACGCTGACTTCTACCAGGGACCTCTTGTGGCTGGCCGCTGCATACGAGGGTCTCTGCATCGTGAAAATCATGTCCAAACGTCGCGAGGATTTGATTGGCCAAAAGGCTCACCAGCTTAAGGTATGTACATGTATGTGTGTGTATGTGTGTACATGTATGTGTGTGTATGTGTGTACATGTATGTGTGTACATGTATGTGTGTGTATGTGTGTACATGTATGTGTGTGTACATGTATGTGTGTGTATGTGTGTACATGTATGTGTGTACATGTATGTGTGTGTATGTGTGTACATGTATGTGTGTGTGTACATGTATGTGTGTGTATTTGTGTACATGTATGTGTGTGTATGTGTGTACATGTATGTGTGTGTACATGTATGTGTGTGCATGTATGTGTGTACATGTATGTGTGTACATGTATGTGTGTGCATGTATGTGTGTACATGTGTGTGTGTGTATGTGTGTACATGTATGTGTGTGTACATGTATGTGTGTGTATGTGTGTGTATATACATGAAAGTATGTGGTATTATGAGTGTGTGTTTGAGTATGTGTGTGTGTGAGTTATTAGAGTATGTGGGTATGTGTGTATGTATATGTGTGTGTATGTGTGTGTGAGTGTGTGTGTGTATATGCGTGTGTTGTGTGTGTATGTGTGTGTGTGAGTGTGTGTGTGTATGTTTGTGTGTTGTGGGGATCATCCTCTGCATTGTTAACTGGTGCCTGTATTATCAGACGAAGAGGTCTTCCGTAACGTCGAAAGTGAACACTGGGACACTATCACGTTTGTTCACAGTACGGAGGAATGCTGAATCCAGCGGTGTAATGGACCAAGGGACACCTTCTCCATGTAAGTACTCCCTTCTCTTCACACTTTAGTTTTCCCATTCACCTCTTTCATCTCTTCTAAAGCTTTCTTCCTCCACCATTCCTTCTTTCCTCCATCCTTCCTTCTATTTCCCCTTTCCTCCTTCTCCCCTTTCTCCGTTCTCCTCCCCTTTCTCCTCCCTTAATACCCTCCTCCCCTTCCTTCCTACTCCCTCCTCCCCTCCTACTCCCTCCTCCCTCCCTTCTCCCTCCCTACTCCCCTCCCTTCCTCCTCCCCTCCTTTCTTCCCTCCTCCCCTCCCTCCTCCCCTCCCTTCTCCTCCCCTCCTCCCCTCCCTTCTCCCCCTCCTCCCTTCCTTCTCCTCCCCTCCTCACTCCCCTCTTCCCCTCCCTTCTCTTCCCCCTCCTCCCTTTTATTTCATCCTTCCCCTCCAATAATCTTCACCTCATTTTAAAAACCAACTGGAATTTAAGAATTGGCATTTTGAGAACACAGTTTCATATGTTATTCCACAATTTGTGTATTGGAATTGATGATTAAAATGTCATCCATTACCAGCATTGAGAGGAAGGGGTAGGGGAGGGGGAGGTGAATTTGTATGTAGGTAATGGCACTGTTTGTCAGACTCCCACTAAGAATCTGTTTCCCCTGTGGAATGCAATTAGTGCATACTTATGGAATCACCTACTGTTGTATTTTAAGCTGTTAATTGAAAGCCATCTTCCTCTGCCTTAAATCAGTACTTGCCTCTATAATTGTGGGTAAAGGAACAACTACATGTAGCTAAGCGTGTATGCTCCTGCACTGTATGTGTGTGTATGTATATGCGTGTGTACATGTATGTGTGTGTACATGTATGTGTGTGTACATGTATGTGTGAGTGTGATGCACCTGTTGACTTTAGCAGGTGATATGCAGGGATGGATGCCAAATGCT
>OX442428.1:1154005-1292000 GCA_949361645.1 Spongilla lacustris
ATCGAATATTACATCCCTGCCCATCAATTAAGGTTTGCGGTACTCCAACAAGATTTTGAAGAACGGCACGCATTATCGTTCATGATTTGGTAAAGTACTCGTTTAAACAATAGCAGGCGGGGCATGCTCGCGTGAGGCGTGAGTCGGCGTGACCTCATGCATGTTACTTAGTACCAGGTGTATCCGTGGCTTACTTAGTAGCGTTAGTATAGTTTTTATCTTTACATTGCTTTGCGACGCTTCAATTGTTGCACTATTGTGAAGGCCACGCCCACGAAATGTGTCTCAGTCACGTGATAATATGCTTTCCACAATGAAATAGCGCACTAGATAGGCAGTTAAGCCATATCTTTGCACGAATTGGACACCCATGAACACTACAAACAATATGATTCCATCATTATGTTGCTGTAGTGCGAGCTAAAGTGCAAAAAAAAAAAAAATTAAGAAAAGTAATTAAAAAAAAAATTTTTTTTGGCCAAGACCCCCCCCCCCCCCCCCCCCCCTAACTTTGATACCTCATAACTTTTTTTCCTATTAGACCCCCCTGAAAAAAAGAATAGCATACTCGTGATGCTCTCAATGCTCTTCAAAGTTGGGGATGGTGTCTTCCACTTTGTTTTTTGCCCCCCCCCCCCCCCCCCCCCCCCCCCCCCCTCGCACATCCCCATTATTTTATCCCTAATAAAAACATAAACACATAGTAATACCCCCTCATTCGTCGTTGCTCGATAATGACACTTTTACGTAGGCCTAAATCGGACTACACACGTGCTACTTGTTTATGTATGATGTAATGTTTTGTGTCACGTGATTTTTGTATTAGTTTGTGTGCATGTGAGTGCTATTGTTGTGGTACACAGCCAACCCTTACACCAATATCGGCTCAAGGATGATAAACACAAAAACCTTGGTACAATAATGATATGAAACATGACCCAATACTGATAAATTATCTTTATTGGGTCAATGTTGATATAGCAACATGGAACAGGTTGATAAAATCCTGGAACAATATCTGAATATCATGTTTACATAAACCATGATATCAATATTGCTTCAATAATGCAATGGCATGATGTACATACATATATATCTATTAATTTAATAATTATTGTTTCCAATGCCTAAAATTTATTAATTTGACGGGCATGCACGGCCATTCCTCCGTCAGCAGCACAGCTGCAAGTGTGTAAAGGGATCGCTCGCTCTGCCATCGTTACGTATGGTCTCTACTGAAAGCGTCTACAGTGACTACACATGGTGAAGGTTGTTGGAAGCTTCGATCTATACATGGAGCCGTTTCACAGATTTGTTGTTTGCGACTATTAGTATGTCGCGCTGTTCTCTGTGTGAATCGGTAAGCGAGTGATTGTGTCGGTCTCTTTTCGGTTTAGTGGTATTTCACTTGCCAAGTTCCTTGAATTCGCTCATCTTGTACCTCTTATTAGAGCGCATCTGCACCGTGTGATCTGATTGAGGGTACTAATAGTGACGGCCCGTGGGGAAGAATTGGTAAAAAAGGAAAAAGCGATGGAGATAGACAGGTTATATGAGGACGAGGTGTTGTCTTTGAGTTGGATGCTGGCCAGAGGTATATCTCTGGTGTGGCTAAGTGCGTTAAGAACATATAGGCCTATCATTTATTCACACAGGCTAATTCATCATCAAAACACCAGTGCGCTTGGTGTTGTCATTTATGGAGTCTTGCAACGTGGATGCGTGTGGCTACGTGAGTACTAGTGGATTTGATAACAGCATTTACTTTGTGCAAGTCACACAGGCTAACTTTTGGATATCAAAACAACAGTGCGCTGGAGTCTTGCAACATGGATGTGTGTGGCTACGCCGGTGAGTTGACTTGATAACAGCATTTATTCACACAGACTAACTCTTTTGGATATCAAAACACCAGTGTGCTTGGTGTTGTCATTTATGGAGTCCTGCAACTTGGATGTGTGTGGCTACGTGAGTTGACTTGATAACAGCATTTGTTTTGTTGCAGTTCACACAGGCTGACTCTTTTGGATATCAAAACACCAGTGCGCTTGGTGTTGTCGTCGTGACTTGGATGTGAGTTGAATTAATAATGGTAAATATCCAGGGTGTTGATTTGTCTTACAGCTTTCCAAATGACCAGTGACACTGCAAGGTACGTGAACATATGTTGGTGGTAATGCTTCTGCTATCCAGCACAGGGTTGTACACAGACCATCAAGGCTGTTGAGTGGATGCAAAGTATCCGTCCATTGCTCCGGTGGAGTATGCTACTTCAAGGACATGGTGATCGCAGTGCCAATAGAAGGAGAGAGAACAGAACAAGGGATTCAATAGAATAGTTTATTATTGTGATGCAATCTGTATTGTTTTAATAAAAATTTTGAATGCCTAAAAAGGCGGTAATATTGATACCTTAAAAGGTAATATCCTCTTGGGCCAATATTGTAATAACAGCATACTTTGGTATATCATGCTTGGCACAATACTGCTATCATGGTTGGATCAACACTTTATCAGTGTTATATCAATATTGCGTACACATGTTTGGGTCATGTTCCCCTAAATCATTGAACCAATGCTGATACCCATGTTGCCTACCAAGGATGATATCATCCTGATTCAATAATGCGTCAATATTGGTCCAATTATTGATTTCTCGCTGTGTAGCCAGAGATCAGTTTTCATCCGTTGTTGTGAGATCTTTAAGGAGGGCCTAAGCCCCGAAACATGGTGTCAGGAGTGGGATTTCTGGTCTAACGAGTTACGGGTATGGAGAAACTGCTGGCGCCGGCTCCCATCGGAGAAGGTGAGTTGACGGATCAGTGGGAGCGGTTCAAAAGAGAGTTTTGTCAGTATTTAGTGGCTGTGGGCAAAGAGGATGCCTCGGAGCAAGTGAAATTGGCAATATTCTTAAGGATGGTGGGACCGAGAGTAAATGATATGTATGACACGATGCGTTTTGAGAATGAGCAGCAGCGGAAGTGGGACGTGGTGCGTCAGAAATTAGACCAGTTGTGTGCTAGGAGAACTAGTAGGCATGTCATCAGGGACCAGTTTTTCCAAACCAAACAAGATGGTCGAAGTATAGACCAGTTTGTGATAGACCTTCGCAAACAGGGTAAAGATTGTGGCTTTGGCGATTTAAAAGACGATTTAATGATGCATGTCACAGATTAGAGGGGTAGAAAGTGACCGAATGCGGAGAAGGTTGTTAGAGGCTGAGAATTTAGATTTGGATAAAGCCATACGCTTGTGCCAGGTAATGGAGTCTACCGCTACCGATTTGCTGAAGTTAGCTGGCCCTGCTGACGAGAGTAAGGAGGAAGTGGCTGTTGTCGGTTTCAAATCTAGAGTAGTTGGTGGCGCTCCCCGGGAGAATCGCTCAGGTACTAGTGTATCAACTGGAGTCAATCAGTCGTCGGGCAGAGACAGTAGAAACAGCCGCCAGGAAGGATTTCAGAGGGTAACCTGTTCAAGGTGTGGTTGGACCCACAAGCCAAGACAGTGTCCTGCATTTGGCCAACAGTGTAAAAAGTGTCACGGAAGGAATCATTTTGCAAGGGTGTGTCGGACTCCTACGCAAACTCTGTTAGTTGAGGAATCGGTGGAGAGTGAAGAGGATGTTGCAGAACCCCACCTGGTGTTTCAAATCTCAGTCAGAAAAGTCGATAAGAAGTTATTAGCTCAGGTTCCAGTAATAGTGAATGGACAAAAGAAAACTATGGAGTGCCAACTAGACACTGCAGCTTCCTGTAATGTGATGTCATGTCAAGATTTAAAAAAACTGGGATGCCCTTGTCTTCGAGAAAGTCACACAAAGTTGACCATGTATGATGGTACAGTTAAGAGCTCGCTGGGAAAATGTCAATTACAAGTGAATAATCGGCAGGGGCAAGACCGCAGATTGATCTTTGAGGTGCTGGAAACCAAGCGTTGTTCGTTGTTGTCTCTTGATTCATGCTTGGAATTGCATTTACTCTCGTATGAGGAAGAGTCGGTGTGTTTAGCTGAAGCTAGACAAAAGGTTTCAAAGGAACAGGTTCTACAGGAGTATGGTGACTTGTTCAGTGGACTAGGATGTTTGCCAGGGCAATATCACATTGAGTTGGACCCAGAGAGAGCACCTGTCCAGAATAGACCCCGCAGAGTTCCCTACAAGATGAGAAAGGCGGTGGAGGAGAAGTTGGCCAACATGGAAAAAGCAGGAATCATTGCCAAGGTTGAAACACCAACCGATTGGATCAGCAATATGACTGCTGTGTGGAAGCCTGGCAAGGCGGAGGTTCGGATTTGTTTAGATCCTAAAGATTTGAACAATGCTGTCAAGCGAAACCATTTCAATATGTCCACCTTGGAGGATGTCTTGCCAGAACTGTCGAAGGCTAAAGTTTTTAGTCTTTTAGACGCCAAAGATGGGTTCTTACAAATACAGTTGAGTGAACAAAGTAGCTTTCTAACCACTTTTTGGGGTCCAACAAATAGGTATCGGTGGTTGCGACTTCCTTTTGGCCTCTCCTCTGCACCTGAGGAATTCCAGAGGCGACTACAATCTGCTCTGCATGGCATAGATGGTGTTGTAGTAGTTGCTGACGATGTACTGGTCTATGGGAAGGGAGATACCAAAGAGAAAGCCCGGGAGCATCATGATGAAGCACTCTTGCGAGTTCTGAAGAGAGCTAGAAAATGTAACTTAAAATTCAATAGGGACAAGTTGAGGTTGCATCTTGAGGAGCTCAAGTATATTGGACATTGGATAACAGCTGAGGGAGTTAGACCAGATCCTGATAAAGTTTCAGCTATTAAGAAGATGCCTGCCCCCACAACAGTTACCCAAGTCAGGTCATTTCTGGGAATGTGTAACTATTTGTCAAAGTTTGTGCCCAATCTTTCACAGGCAACTGAACCATTGAGAAAATTAACGGAAAACAACCAGCCTTTCCTTTGGAGTGAGGTAGAGCAGATCTGTTTTGATGGGCTCAAGGAGATGATCACTAGTGAGCTTCTGCTAGTATATTATGATGTAAATAAGCCAGTGACTATACATTGTGATGCCAGTATGGATGGGTTGGGTGCAACTTTGTTGCAAGGTGGTTTTCCTGTCATGTCAGTTTCACGGTCGCTCAGTAAAAGTGAGAAGAACTATGTAGCCATAGAACTGGAATGTTTAGCCATTGTGTTTGCCTGTAAGAAGTTTGACCGGTACATCTATGGAAAGAAAGTTGCAGTCGAGACTGATCACAAACCTCTTGAAATCATTAACAAGAAATCAATTCTAGCAGCACCAAAACGACTACAGTGAATGCTACTGTCCCTACAAAGATACGACTTGGTTGTGTCATACATCCCTGGAAAGGAGCAGTTAGTAGCTGATGCTCTATCAAGGTTACCAATGAAGACCATGGAGGAAAAGTTGGAGCAAGAAGAAGTTTTTCAAGCTGAGTTCATGTCATACGAATTTGGAAAATTTGCCAAGGCATGGGAATTTGTTCACTCAGTGTCCGCACCTTACCACAGCCGTTCTAACGGCAAAGCAGAAGCTGCTGTGAAGATCGCCAAGCGTCTGTTAAAAAGAAGTCAGGATCCCTATCTAGCCTTACTAGAATGGCGGAATACTCCCACCGTAGATTTAGACACCAGTCCCTGCCAACGTTTGTTGGGGAGGAGAACAAGAAGTGTTGTACCCATTCATAGGAAGAAGTTGGAGTCCAGTACGGTGGCAAAGGTTTGGGAGAAGAAATTAGAAAGGCAGAGTAAGATACAAAAACACCAGCACAAGCAGGGGAAGAACCTACCCCCTTTACAAGTTGGAGAGCCAGTTCTTGTTAAGGAGGTCAAAGGTAAAAAATCCCAGTGGAACCGGGGCTACTGTCTAGAAAAGTTATCCGGTCGGTCCTATGTTGTGGAAGTAGAAGATAAACTACTACACCGAAACAGAGAGTTCTTGAAGCCATCAAAGAATCTGCCTGCAGTTCACACTGAGCTAGAGGAATATCCTGAACCGGAAGTCTCAAGGTCAGCTGCTACTGGACCCGGTCTGGTGACTGAACAGGTGGTACTGAACCAGTCTAATGATGGAGCTACTGCCACTATTAGAACAAATGTGTTGCCAACCACAGAAGGGGTCAATGTAGGTTTGGATCATGGACAAGGGGCAGGGACCCCAGTTGTACCAAGCAGCCAGCCTGGGGGTGACAGATTGGTGCGTGTCCCCAGAGGAAGAGACTTGGGACCTTCGGTTGCAGTGCCAACAACAACTAGGAGTGGTCGTGTGGTTCGGAAACCAGAGAGATACAAGGATTTTGTAAAGATGTGAAGAAGAAGCCCATGAACTTTGAAAAAAAAAAAAAAAAGGGAAGATGTTTATGTATGATGTAATGTTTTGTGTCACGTGATTTTTGTATTAGTTCGTGTGCATGTGAGTGCTATTGTTGTGGTAGCCAGAGATCAGTTTTCATCCGTTGTTGTGAGATCTTTAAGGAGGGCCTAAGCCCCGAAACACTACTGATAGTTGTTACATCAACGGCTATGTACGGCTCTCCTGGGTACCAAAAACCAAGTGCACTAATTTCTCTGATATACACACAGCTGCACGCAGCACACACACACACACACACACACACACACACGCCTTCTCGAGCGTGCACAAAAACACGTAGAGCTAGGACTACGCTTCGTAAACAAACAAGACACTACTTAGCTCCTACGCTCACAGATTTTGCGATGATCTGCTGAGAAAGCTTCTCCGCCGGCCCATCCTAAAGGTTCTACACGTGTATATATAAATTCAAGAGAGGATAATTAAAACCCATTCCTGTGACACTAATAGAAGACGGAGTCTCAGTACAGGTAACGGCATAAACTCGTACCACCTCGTTCCCCATAGAATGAGATCCTCGTTCCCCATCGAATGAAATGTAGCGTTATCGAATGAAAAATACGGTATCGAATATTGAAACAAACGGCTCTCCCGAAATGGCACCACCCAAATACGAGACGGCACAACCCGAATACGAGATGGCACGACCCGAATACGAGATGGCACGACCCGAATACGAGACGGCACGACCCGAATACGAGATGGCGCGACCCGAATACGAAAAGCGAGCCCGTGTCGAATTATGGCAGTGTTCACCCCCCATACATTTGTACATGCCCTGTTGTGCTCCACCGCTTTGTTGACATTTGTCAGCAAGTATTCAGACTTTTTTACGTATGACACAACATGTAATCTACTCGCGGGTATATGTAATCATCAACGGAAGCGTGTGTGGCTGGGGGGGGGGGGGGGCAATTGCTGCCAGAGGGGTGGCATTTCATATGCCATGGGGGAGGGGGGGAAGCTGCCCCCCCCCCCCCCCCCACCCACCCCCAAGGCTATGCTTGATCCGGGGCTGTACTTAGACTTATCGTGAGTACTGAAGGTTAAGTGTTCATGTGTCTTTCCTCTTCACCTCCGTACCACCTACACTGTACTCCTTTCTAGTAGAAACCATACAGAGAAGTTACATGTATAAGTCATACAAACCACACACTGTGTGCAGAATGTGTGTGTGTGTGTGGGGGGGGGGGGGGGGGGGGTAATGAATGACAGGGGCCTGTTGGGCAAGCACTAGTCCTGATGCCTTGGTTGAGCTTTGCATTCGACCTAATGGGAGGGGATGGAGTGTGCTTTGTGCATGATGCTGAGGGCTTTGGTTTTATGGTAGGGGCATTTGTTCTGATGCATAACCATCACTTTTTTCCTCTAGGTTTCAATATCAGGAGCTGTGAATTTGTTTAAATGTCTGTTTGCAACTGTTTCCATGGAGATGTGCTACCATCAAGTATCTATGATGCTACTTAGGCACTTATCTTTTTTTGTTTTGTTTGGTGCTCATAATATGACACTAGACTTGCTTGTAACTGTGATAGCCATCCGATGAGGAAGAAGAGCAGCAGGGTCTTTGTGGTAATTGTCAATTTGTAAACGTAACTCAGTGATGGGGAAGGGCAGCATGACCCGTCGACCTGATCACTACGGTAAATGTATTAACCTATAAGAAGTTCGATATCTTGACATGAAATAAACGTGTAAGTACGGGTTCTAGCTTGCCAATGTGTTCGGCTCTAGAGAAACGCCCACGCTGCCGGTCCGCCCATCTCCCATATCACATTGAGTCGATGATTGACTACGGAAGGGGCTAAGAGAAACATGTAATAGCATATATCATAGGAAGTATCGCTTTATATAATCTCTGCTTTTACGATATGTTGCCCGCGCGATGATCGCGATCGAGGCTTCATGGCAATAATGTATTGCCTCATAGAAAGGTGGTATAAAAAGTGCTGGTGGTGTGACGTGCACAACGAACGCTGCACCAATATTGAAAGTTGGGAGTTGGGACTCGGTCTCCCGTCGTGAACTACTAGTAATTGCGGACCGGTCACTTTGGACGAAGCCAACATCATCCCTTTCGGTCATCTGCGGTGCGTGTTCAATCTGTGTTTACGGGAGCTATTATCTATGCTTTTACTTAGTAATACGTCATCGGCTTTGTATGCGTCTCGTGAGCTAGGCCATTAATTAAAAACATTATTGATCAATGACATAATTGTTAATAAATGTTACGTAACATGTCTACTTTACGAATAAAATAGTGCGGTAGAAATTAATTTTTTGTCTTGATTTTTGTACAAGAATGGCTCATGGTATAAATCTATAAATTACAGATTCACAATCAGACCGATTTATCGTACTTAGTACATGTGCTTAAAAATCAATTTGAAAAAAAAGTGCTAAATGTCCGCCTATGTATGGGGCCATATGTGTATATGTCTATTATGGTGTTTAGTGACTAATTATACTCAACAGTAAAAAATGAAGGATTGAGGAAAGTTACTATTTATTACCTCTGATTAATGTACAAGATCAAGCATAAAATGCATTCAAATGTCAATCTCTTAATTTCACTCTAGGTTTCTTTTAAACTTCTAGGTCAAGGAAAGAGACAATTGTGGTGTATGTGGGGTCTTCTTATGGTTGGTGTTGTGCTGACTGACGTGGCATGCAAATGAATGCTGGCACCAATGTGACGGTGTGAAGACAATAGTAATCGTCATATCAACTTCTATAAGCAACACTCCTAAGAGTTCAGTGCGCACCTACCCGGTGTACTTACGATATTAAACTTCTGAATAGAGTCCGTCACACCTGAATGTAGAGTTCAGTGCGCAGTCCGTGACCGCGAATTAATGTTTCCGCTCATGTGCGTGCATGCACTAGCTCATAGATGTGTATATATATATATATATATACATGCATGTTATCCAAAACTTATCAGTTGTTACATTAACCGTGACGAAACATGGTAGCGGCAACGGTTTTGGCTACAGTAATCATATCTCTTTACGTGATCAGTATTGATGCTGATATCACATCTCTCTACGTGATCTCCAGTACAAGCCCAGGGCAGCAGTGTCCACCTCAGTACATGCAAGTGAATCAGGACTTGAATCAAGGATCAGGAGGAAACTTTATCTATCTGTGCTATTCGACGGATCCTGGTTTCGGCCAGCCAGTGACTGATATCCTTGTCGAGAGCTCAGCTTTTCCAGCTGTCCCCCCGGGGTACACCCTAATCAACGAAGACCTCAACAAAGGAGCTGGAGGAGAGTTCATATATCTGCTGTACTCAAAGAGTGGCACATCACCACTCGTAGCGATCGATGTCATTGCTGGAGATAGCGCTGACATTTCCGCTCCTCCTGGTTTTACAAAATATCCTCGAGACCTCAATGCTGACGCTGACGGGAAGTTTATCTACTTTGTCTACAAGCACTAACTATAAGCATACAGTGACACTCCAGTGGTGTAGGAACGGTTCAAAAAGTGGGGGGGGGGGGGGGGGCCGGGGCTGAAATTAATTATTCATAAGTGGGTGTGTAAATGAAGCTGTCAGTTGCGGGGGTGCGCGCCAAACGCTGCCATAATTACCATGCATGCGCGTCGTGCATGGAGGCAATCCCATGTAAGCGTATAACGTCAACCAGACCTAATATCTGTCTTAATTACGTCATCGCCCGCGAGACTCTTGAGCGGTCTGGTGTTATAAGACAGTTTCAAGCCGTGTCAGGTGTGGAAAATTCTGACTTGTTGGTGTTATCCATGCAGTGGAGAATCGGATTGAGGATTCGATGATGCATTTAGAGCAGCGACTTTATTCGTTCGCATTTTTGTTGACAAAGTAAACTAAACGGATCGACCATCGATACTCGATAGTGCGTGTGTTTGACGGTGACTATGGAGGAAGACGCTATAATATTAGGGTTGGGGCCCCTCCCCCCCAAGCCATGAAATAGCCATGGCCGCGCCACTGGTAACCAAACCGTATTCCGCGATGCTTACAATTCCATTGTAGTTAAAAGATTTTCACATGCATGTATACGCATAGACTAATAGTATGGCAAAGTATGAGAATGATATACGAGTGTAAATGCAGAGATAATTGTACGTGTGTGCATATACACAGCACGTACGATTGCATGGGGTTGCCAAAAACATTTCTTCGACGCACGATTTCATGACAACAGTTAAGATGGAGATTAGAAGAGTATACATGTATATGTATAGGTGTTTGCATGCATTTTAATTCGATTTCCTGCTGCCAATATCCTTGGTGCAGCATTGCCGTATATTTGGCCAATGTCTAGCCCTAAAGAACCTTGCTGTGCAATATCCGCGAAAAGGGACCTAATGCATGTTAATTTTAAGCGAGATTCCAAGGTTCTCTACAACTTCACATTCTTTCTTATGCACTTGTCCATATTAAATGGCGGTGTAAATTTTTAATTACGCGTACATTTTAATTGTACGCGTCCACTTAGATGCTCGTTTCTGGAAAATTCAATATTATTGCGTTAGGTCCCTTTTTTATTTTCCATATATATGTCAGTCTATAATAATCGTGGCATCAGGTGTTTGATGGAATTGAGGGTTAGAATCGCTGCCATACGGTCCATACCAACGCCTATGTATACGTTTGATTTAGTAAGGTTCTTTACTAAATGCCGATTCCGTTCCGAAAACGGACAGATATAGGTAATCTCGCCGAATCCGTTAACAGATCGATTAAAATAATTTTATTCATAAATGGGACAGTTTCCGAGAAAACTTCATATGTTTTATAACATTATAAAATAATCGTGTTATAACGTTTGAATCGCTATATAGTCCGAACGGTAAAGGCTATCGACTTCCTATTTTCATGACTTCCTATTTTCATGACTTCATACTACACTATTGCTCTATGGTAAAATACATTTTGGTGTCTTGCACTTGCTCCGTGTCAGCATTGTAACGTTCTATACCCCACCGGGTTCAAACCCAACATAACTTTTTGTAGGAATAATCAAATCGCTTCAAATTCGGTTTGTAGATAGAGAGGTCCTATACCTATATCTATTCATTCTGTTCGTTATTTTTATGCCATCCGTTACGGAGATACAGTTGAACAAAATACGTGCACTTTTTCCCGCTCGATTCGCGCCAATGATTTGGGCAAATCGCGTCCCGCTCAATGTATGGGAGGCGGTGATTATATCACTGGCGCGTATCTAGCGGGAAAAAGTGCACATAGTTTGTTCAACTGTATCCCCGTAACGGATTGTATAAAAATTAACGACAGAACAAATAGATAGGTATAGGACCTCTCTAGCTACAAACCGAATTTGAAGCGATTTGATTACTCCTACAGAAAGTTATGTTGGGTTTGAACCAGGTGGGGTATCGAACGTTGCAATGCTGGCACAGAGCAAGTGCAAGACACCAAAATGTACTCTACCATAGAGCAATGGTGTAGTATGAAGTCATGAAAATAGGAAGTCGATAGCTTTTACCGTTCGGACGATATAGCGATTCAAACGTTATAACACAATTATTTTATAATGTTATAAAACATAGGAAGTTTTCTCGGAAACTGTCCCAAATATGTATATGTGCCCAAAAAGTGAGAGGGCTTAGCCCCCCCCCCCCCCCCCCCGCTTCCTACGCCTATATGCACTCATTTCTGTCCTGTCAATCTATACCTTTGCAGACGATTCATTTTTTTTTTTTGGATCTAATATAAGATCGAGATAATTATTTTAAAAATCTACTAGTATAATTATAATATTAAATTGATGAGAAATTAATAACAATACATGTCCTATCATACATGACGTTACAACTACCGGTATATACAGAAACTAAGAGAAACTACCTGATAGCAACTACATCCTCTCACAGTACACACACTATGTCACTTCCCCGACTCGGAAGCGCTCAGTCTAGCGGTCGCAGACACCACATGGTCACATGGTTTGTGAAATAAGGATCCATGGCAGCCCTTGACCGCGAATTCGACAGATAACTTGCTCTTCCACGGATCGAGCTATTCAGCGAAAAATCGCCTTTCACACTCCCTTCCGAGCTCACTGTCTCCTTCTCGTCACCAAACGTTTTCCAAGTACAGAGTAGTTCCAATGCGTGCGCACCACGAGAGTAAAAGTTGGTTGTCAGCATTGTGGCTTTGGCTAACGATGGCAAGTAGCGTGAGGTAGCCAGCCTACACGTACCAATCGTAGAGGTAAGAGCTTGCTCCAAGGAGTGAAGGTAGTAAGTCGAAGTACAACCGCGCGTAAAAATTGATGATGTACATGCGATATGCATGTGCGCATCTAGCCGGACAGCAATTTGAGTTGAGTAAAAAAGTATGGAAACAAGGGTAATACATTCATTAAAAGCTATAAATATTAGACGCCAGTACATGTACGTACATGTATACATTTATCAATTTCAGGCAGCCGGGTGGAAGTCCCCTCAACAAAAAATCGCCACTCGTAAGGATCAATGCCATCACTGGAGATAACACTGACATTTCCGCCTCTCCTGGTTGGAGAAAAATAAAAATAATCCTCATTACCTCAATGAAGGCGCTGGTGGAAAGTTCACCATACCATAGATTATTGACCATACTAATGTCTTATACTGTAGCGAACTATTAATATGCATGTATAAGCGCATTCATTGTTGTCCTTGCAGACATTTTTGGATCTATAGTACTCATACTTCTGTACGTACTGTTATGGTTCAAAGTCACAAGTGGGAAACGATCTTATTTCAAATCACATGCACAACACATATATAGCTTCATTATCAATCACCGAATCATGTACATGACAGCTGGTCTGAAAGAGAGATCCTAACCAATCGGTTGTTTGGGATTGTCAACCAATCCGACACCTATATGAGTCACTGATACTACATATGTTACACTTTAAAAATAAGCTTGTCCTCAATCTGCTCACAGCCTATCAGAAGGTCATCCTCTCCACAATAAGTGGTGATTGTTCTAACAGTGGTTGTGTAGCATCTGGTAAAGGAGGCTGAGAAGCTGTTGGGATGTCTATTATAAAGTGTTCAACTTGAGGGTACCATGTTTCTCTGTTTTCAGTTACCACCTCTGGTGGTGCTGCAGTGTCAGATTGTACAGACGATTGATGTGCACTTGATCTCTACCCATCCATTGTGACTGCATTGGGCTCTTGACATTACTGATTCTCTAGTTCCCCACCCACTTAGGGCTCAGCTTCCCAGATGGTCTTGCATGTCTGTCCTATTTTCTATCTGGTAGAGGACTTTGTAGCCGGTTCCGAAAACTTTCTTGTATATTCCTGTATTAAATGCTGGAGGTGTTCCAATGGGTGGCATCTTTGTTTGTTGGCCAAACATCAATACAAAAGGTGATATCCCAGTAGATGGGTGTGGAGCAGTACGATAGGCCTCTTCTTTCTCTACATAGGTTCTTAGTAATGTAACAGAGACCTATTAAATTGCTCCACCATCCCATCACCTTGAGGGTGGTAAGGTGTAGTGTGGGTCTTCTTTGTCCCAAACGCCTCTAGTCTTTGCCTCAAAATTGTGCTTTCAAATGCCCATTCCTGGTCTGAGTGTACAATCTCATATGTAGCACATAACTTCACTAGCTCCTCTGTGCCCACTTTGTGAAGTTGTTGTTACCTCTAGTATGTCAAGCGCTGTCATTTCCTATGTCCTTCCAATAGGGATACTGCTCATCGGGGGCATGAATGGGTGCAGGTAGCTTTGCTTGTTGACATTTAAACACTTACAGCAGTAGAATTTAACATCTTCCACCATGCCAACCCAGTATATGCTTCCTGACACAGCCTTTACACCTTGATGTCCAGAACTAGGTGCATTATGCATGGCAAGAGTGTAATACTCGTTGCTGACAACCTAGTGGTATTAATGGCACTTCAATCCTCTCATCTGTTGGTGCTATTCCATCTATCACCACCAGTTGTGGGCTAGTGTTTGTAATGCCAGAAGAAAATTCTTTTAGGACAGGATCTTGTGCTAATTTCAGCAAATTCTTATCTGTTCCTGATGCAACAGCAGCCGCCAATTTTTCAGTCTGTGGGTGACAGCGAGATATTGCATCTGCATTGCTGTTCTGGGAGCCTTTATGATATCAGATAATCCCACTTACACATGCAATAACCCTTCCATCTTGTGTCCTGATAGCAATTGAAGAGGGGCGTGGCCAGTCAAAATGGTGAATGATTGTCCAAGGAGATAGTGATGGAACTGTTTAGTGGCAAAGAGTATTGCCAGACACTCTTGCTGGATAATGTTTCTCAGCCTTCTTCAAAGCCCGACTCACACAAGCAACAGGATGACCATCCTGTTTCAGAGCCACTCCAATACCAACTGCCCAAACCAACTAAAGTACTCTATGGCCCGGCAAACCATCAGTACCGGTGATGTGAGAATTCAAAGGAACTCCAATTTAAAAACAGACAGGAGGCATAACAAATATTAGAATAATAATAACAGAAGCTCTGTCTACAACATGGGCATCATGGGGCCACAGCTATACCTAGCTACTGATGGGAGGGAGTGACGTAAACGGCGGTATATTATGGAGAGACGCACATCTTGGGAGTCCTTTGACCCCTCCGTTCGTATTTTAGTATATTGAGCTGTCTGTATTGTGTTTGTGGTCGTACTGAATGCTGCATGCTACTTGGCCGCAGTAACAGAAAGCCAACGACAGGTAATTGCAATAAACATGCATATGGACAGCCTGTTAGCCACCATGCACCATGCAGGTCATGTGGCATGGAATGTGGTGCCAACTTCCAAGCAGTTCTTTAAAAAAAAAAAAATTATCTTCACCGCATCAAAGAAGACGATCTCCTCTTCTGATTCACTCACCATAAGACTTGTCTGAACATATCCTGCAGTGTCTGGGGTGGGGAGAAGGGCACCACAAGGGTCTAGGCTAGAATAGAAACTTTTCACCACTTTCAACTTTATTCCCTTCAGTACATGTTTGCTTTAATAAAAGCATAATACAAAAGATGCAATGTGACCACATCAATGTAAGACCAGCTCACATGATCTTTTAAAAACAAACAAAAAAAAACTTCTTCCCTCTTAAAAATTTAGAAAGTGAGCCGGAAAGACATCTCATCGGCATTTGAGCGAGCCTCGGTCCTTTTACGATTGGATCTGTTGATGAGGTAAAGAATGGGACAGTCCAAGGAGGTGCAGGCAGAGAAGTGGTCTGGGCACTGGTCACCAACACAGTTATAACACAACTGTGGGATATGTGTGTACGTTAGAGAATTAAATTAAGTTCACTTGTTGCAACCATGTTTTTATGCTGACTATGGCAGGTCACACACACACAAACACACACACACAAACACAAACACACACAAACACACACAATTAAACACACACACACACAAACACACACACAAACACACACACACAAACACACACACACAAACACACACACACAAACACACACACAAACACACACACACAAACACACACACACACAAACACACACAAACACATATACTCAAACACACACACACACAAACACACACACACACACACACAAACACACACAACCCCTCTCCAACCCAACATCAACTAAAACCCCTCAAGAACACTTGCCTGTCGGTATCGCCATAGACCACCTTGGCCCTCCACTCAGGGGTGGAGTTGACCAGGTTGATGGCCTGTTCCAGAGTCTCTCTGGCCTTCCTTACTATGCTGTCAGAAACCTGTGGAGTGGAGGGTCAGCAAACAAGCTGGAGTACTAAGATGGTGAGGTGTGGGTGATGGTGAGGTGTGGGTGATGAGAGTGATGGTAAGGTGTGGATGACAGTTTGAAAGAGGTGGGTCCTGACTACCTGATGTGCCTGATGTGCACCTAAACCACGGTAACCACGCCTCCAAATTAAGATTCACTCCCACATTCAACACACGATCCCCCACACAACACAAGATCCCACACACAACACACAATCCCCCACACAACACAAGATCCCACACTCTCACCCCTCAATGCCACCTCATTAGTCCATCCTCACTCCTCAATATCCACCCTCACCTCTCCATGAAGCCCCACCCCCTACCTCAACACAAGGCATCCTGCCAGAGTATGTGGCCCCAGTGTAGCCGTACGTAACAGGGGCGTCGGAAGGGCCAAAAATTCGGTACGGCTCGGGGGAGGGGCAACTGTGCCCATCGTCCTGGGGAGGGTGCAGGAGGGGGGCACCCCTCCCTCCTGACCAGCCAGGGGGTTGTGGGGGAGTACCCCAGAAGCCAACGGTTTTTGTAGAAAAAAACTTCATGCACTAATTAAGTGAAAACATTTGTAATGTGGGAGACTGAATAGACCCTTTGTGGAGTATGATGAACAGTAATTCCCTGCTAACTTCCTGTTACTTGTTCTAAAGTACTGCACCCCTGGGATAGGGGTCAAAGCTAAAAGGATGCTAATTATGATGAAGCTATTAATTTTGTGCATCCAATTTGTATGTGAGTGAAATTAAGAGATTGACATTTGAATGCATTTTATGCTTGATCTTGTACATTAATCAGAGGTAATAAATAGTAACTTTCCTCAATCCTTCATTTTTATTGTTGAGTATAATTAGTCACTAAACACCATCACAGACATACATGTATAGAGGTGAATAAGAAAGAAATAGCATTATAGTATCGTCCAAAGAGCGTAACTCTATTTTCATGTCCTGATACAAAGTCACCAGCTATAGCATGATTGTCTTATGCATCAGCAGTAAATTTTGTGCTGAATCGAGAGTGGCCACTGCTGGAGGCAGCAAGAGGCCTGGGAGGCCTATGTTTGACTTGGGGGTCAAATGGAACCTGGGGGGGCCAGGTCAATGATGGTTGGGCCCAGGAGGGTTATGTTGGAGGCTTATTTGTGTACCTGGCACCAGTACTGTCTTTGTGTCCCTATGGTTGGTGTTGTGCCGACGTGGCGTGCAAATGGATGCTGGTACCAATGTGATGGTCAATAGGGAGGGGTGTGGTACCAATAACCATGTAGGCATGTGAAGGGAGATATATTTCCTGTTGGTTGAAAGTATTGAATTAGACAAATGTGACGGAAATGGTGATTGGATGGAAGGTGTCAGCACATGGAAGGGTGGTTTGATATTAAGGGAGTGTAAGGGTTAATATTGAGTCATTCTAAGCATTCTACACACACGCTGTGTGTCCTGCCATTTTTTTCTTTGTGATGTTTTTAGTCCACACAGGTTGATCCTTGATGGAGGTAACTGACTAGGGACACTCAAACAGAGGCAGCTGTTTGTGTTTGACTGTTTGTGTGTGTGTGGAGCAGTGTAGTTAGGAAGGCTTTTGCCCCAGCAGGTGGATTTTCCCTTCAGAAGGTTTCCATGGGTTTTTTTTCTTCTGAGGGTCAGGTGTGGGCACACCTACCCTGAATATAGTTAGCTAGGTTTTATTTATGCATACTGCTCAGAGTGAGTTGTATGGGAGTGTTGTATGTGGCATGTGTGTGGAGCTCCTGTGCTACTGGGAACACGGACATCCGACAGCAAGGAGCAAAGTAGGTGGAGAGGAGGAAGGAAAGAGACAATTGTGGTCTTCTTATGGTTGTGTTGTGCTGACTGGGGCGTGCAAATTGATGCTGGCACCAATGTGATGGTGTGAAGGGAGATAACGCAATAGTAATCGTCACATCAACGTCTATAAGCAACAGTTCAGTGCGCACCTACCCGGTGTACTTATGATATTAAATTTCTAAATAGAGTCCGTCACATCTGAATGTAGCGTTCAGTGGGCAGTCCGTGACCGCAAATAATTTTTCCGCTCATGTGCGTGCATGCACTAGCTGATACATATGTATATATATGCATGCATGTACATGCCAGAACTTATCAGTTGTTACATTAACCGTGAGGAAATATGGTAGCGGCAATGGTTTTGGCTACAGCAATCATATCCAGTGATGCCGCGGCCAGCACGGACCAGGGTTGCCGAAAGTCAGGCCGGGGTCCGGCCTGTGACCGGCCGGCCTGACAGCCCCGGCCTGCCAGGCCGGCCTGCCAGGTCGGATAAATTGATGTTATTAAACAATTTATTAAAAATTCATGGCTAACCACAAAACATTATGATATTATTAAACAATTTATTAAAAATTCATACATCTTCAGCTCCATCCGAGCGGGTGTTTTCGCGAGCTAAGCTGATTCAACAGCGCCAGAGATGGAACCTACTCCCTCAACGTTTGGAGGCGTGTGTCATGCTGAAGCACAATGCATGGTTAATTACAAGTCTTTAGATAGCAAGCGCGCTGTTTGCATCACTGCATGTTATGTATCTCAGACTCAGTTTCTGTATCTGTAGGAGTAATCAAATCGCTTCAAATTCGGTTTGTAGGTAGAGAGGTCCTATATCTTTCGATTTGTTCTGTTTGTTAATTTTTATGCCATCCATTACGGAGATATAGTTGAACAAACTACGTACGTGCACATTTTCCCGCTCGATTCGCGCCGATGATTTGGGCTAATCGCGTCCCGCTCAAAGTATGGGAGGTGGTGATTATATCATTGCCGCGTATCGAGCGGGAAAAAGTGCACGTATAGTTTGTTCAACTATATCTCCGTAACGTATGGCATAAAAATTAACGAACAGAACAAATCGATAGATATAGGACCTCTCTACCTACAAACCGAATTTGAAGCGATTTGATTACTCCTACAGAAAGTTATGTTGGGTTTGAACTTGGTGGGGTATCTAACGTTGCAATGATGGTACTGAGCAAGTGCAAGACACAAAAGTGTACATGTATTTTACCCTATAGGGCAATGGTGTAGTATGAAGTGTTGAAAATAGGAAGCTGATAGCCTTTATTGTTTGGCAGATACAGCAATTCAAATGCTATAACACGATTATTCTATAATGTTATAAAACTGTATAGGAAGTTATCTCGGAAACTGTCCCATATATAGCTATAGACATCGCGAAATGAATTAATAATTTATTATAATAAGTGGGTGGATCCCGGCCTGCCGGCCTGTCAGGTCACGGTCCGGCCTGCCAGGCCAAGCTAAATGTCCGGCCTGGCAGGCCGACCTGGCAGGCCGGACTGGCCTTCGGCAACCCTGGCACGGACCGTCCGTGACCGTATTCATTTGACGGTTTTTGACGGCCGACCGTGACCGCGCCGGGAAGCTTACCGATCACGTGATTAAACCGTGAAAAATAATTGGCCGTCAAATTTATTTGCTGGCCGTCCGTGGCCGTCAGAACTTTTGACGGTCCATTAAGCCTATTCACGTCACTAGCGTCACGTGCAGCGGATTTTTTCCCTGCGTGGCAAATGTCGTCTTTCCAAGAACCTTTGAGGATAAGCTACCTGATAGCGCGGTGAAGTCTGCAGCAAACCCACCCGACTGTCACCAACACGTGGCTATGGAACCATTTAAATTTTTATTATTTACGTTGTCCCCCTCGCCATGACATAGTCTCGTCCCCAGCCTGATATGTATGCATCCGCTGCTGCCGAATGTGAGTCTGGGGACGCGACTTGCCATGATTATGCGTTATTGCGTGGATTCCACGTGCGAGCGAGTTTTCTCCCAGGTGAGACTCATTGTGAAGATGGAGGATGGATCCAGCCAGGATTGAATCTGTTCTCTTTCTCAGCTGCAATAAAGCTTTTATAGTTAATTGAATCCGTTCTTTCACACTCCATGCATACCGTTCATGAACCATTTCTATTGATACGTGCATGCCAAACTTCTATAGCATAAATAATGACCGTCCGTGACCGTATTAAAATTTTGACGGTTGACGGCCAGCCGTGTACGTGACCGTATTGAAATCATACGGTCCATCTTTGACCGTGAACGTGACCGTCTATATCCTAACGGCCAGCCGTGAACGTGACCGGATTGTCAAAAGCTGGCCGCGGCATCACTGAATTGCTTATATCACATCTCTCTACGTGATCTCCAGTACAAGCACAGGGCAGCAGTGTCCACCTCGGTACATACAAGTGAATCAGGACTTGAATCAAGGATCAAGAGGAAACTTTATCTATCTGTGCTATTCGACGGATCCTGGTTACGGCCAGCCAGTGACTGATATCCTTGTCGAGAGCACTGCTTCTCCAGCTGTCCCCCCGGGGTACACCCTAATCAACGAAGACCTCAACAAAGGAGCTGGAGGACAGTACATATATCTGCTGTACTCAAAGAGTGGCACATCACCACTCGTAGCGATCGATGTCATTGCTGGAGATAGCGCTGACATTTCCGCCCCTCCTGGTTTTATAAAAAATCCTCAAGACCTCAATGCTGACGCTGGCGGGAAGTTCATCTGCTTTGTCTACAAGTACTAACTATAAGCACACTCATTTTTGTCCTGTCAATCTATACCTTTGCAGACCATTCTTTTTTATTTTGGGGGGGGGGGGGGGGGGGGGGATCTAATAAAAGATAAAATCTACTACTATAATTATATTTATTAAATTGATGACATATGTACATGCGATATGCATGTGCGCATCTAGCCGGACAGCAATTTGCATTTAGTAAAAAAGTATGGAAACAAGGGTAATACATTCATTAAGCTATAAATATTAGACGCCAGTACATGTATACATTTATCGATTTCAGGCAGCCGGGTGGATTTGTAAATGAAGTCCCCTCAACAAAAAAATCGCCACTCGTAGGAATCAATGCCATCACTGGAGATATAACGCTGACATTTCCGCCTCTCCTGGTTGGAGAAAAATAAAAATAATCCTCATTACCTCAATGAAGGCGCTGGTGGAAAGTTCACCATACGATAAGATTACTGACCATACTAACGTCCTATAAATAAATATGCATGTATAAGCGCATTCATTTTTGTCCTCGTAGAGGATATATACATGTAGTGCACATACTTCTGTACGTACTGTTATGGTTCAAAGTCACAAGTGGGAAACGATCTTATTTCAAATCACATGCACAACACATATAATTATCAATCACCAAATCATGTACATGACAGCTGGTCTGAAAGAGAGATCCTAACCAATCGGTTGTTTGGGATTGTCAACCAATCAGACACCTTCACTGATACTACATATGTTACACTTTAAAAATAAGCTTGTCCTCAATCTGCTCACAGCCTATCAGAAGGTCCTCCTCTCCACAATAAGTGGTGATTGTTCTAACAGTGGTTGTGTAGTATCTGGTAAAGGAGGCTGAGAAGTTGTTGGGATGTCTACTATAAAGTGTTCAACTTGAGGAGGGTACCATGTTTCTCTGATTTCAGTTACCCCTCAGGTGGTGCTGCAGTGTCAGATTGTACATGATGATGCAGACGATTGATGTGCACTTGATCTCTTTCCATCCATAATCTCCATTGTGACTGCATCAGTTGGGCATTACTGATTCTCCAGTTCCCCTCCCACTTAGGGCTCAGCTTCCCAGATGGTCTTGCATGTCTATCCTATCTGGAAGAGGACTTTGTAGCCGGTTCCGAAAGCTTTCTTGTATGTTCCTGTATCAAATGCTAGAGGTGTTCCAATGGGTGGCATCTTTGTTTGTTGGTCCTTCCATCATTCAGCACAGCAAACAAGTTGCAAACCAGATGTGATGCTGTTTAACAAATTAAGGTACATGAACACCAATGATGGTTGCAATATCGTTCAATGAATATTCCCTGCAACCATGCCAAAAAAAAGGGGAAAAAAGAAACAAAAACCACAATTTTTAAGTAAAAGTAGGGACAGTATATGGTTTCAACTTTTAAACTATATTTTCAAACATTGGGAGTATCAATATAGGCCCACGTGCCTATCATCGCACATAATAAAACTTACTAATGAGGTGAGGTGGATTCACCAGCTGAACCATGCCCACCTCTGGACTATGGTGCTAGCTTTCAGATACCCTTAACTTGGAGGTGGGGTGGATTCAGGAATGGGAGATGGAGATGACAATTGAATTCCGGTTGTACATATTTCCCACTTATGCACAGGTGCATTGCATGGCATGAAGCCTTTACGTTAAAAAAAAAAAGCATTCTGTGTAATTAAAGTGTATGCAATATTAGAAACAAGGCAATTATGTCGTGTTTGCAATTTTGATGTGTCATGTTAGTGATGATGTCATGCACTAGGTATACATCATACTACCATACAAGGGGTTAACAAAACCCCTTAGCGTAAAAAACTGTCCTGGGATTGAGTGTCCAAACTGGTAAAAACCAGGGTTCTGTCGAACAAAGCGCCATGTTGAAGCAATGAATCTAATTATATAATTCAACATGGATTTTGTTCGACAGTACCAAGACAGAGCCATATGGTTTTAACACTGCATGTGTATATGTGCATGCATGTTTGTATGTTATGTGTACAGCATGTATTATGTGTGCACATGTACATAAGTGTACCTCTGCCTGCAACTGCCAAATGTTGTTGTTTGCTAGTCATCTCCACTCTACTTGCACTCTTCAGCTAGTGGTCAAGAAGTCCTCCCAAGATGAGCTGCCCTCCTGTTCCACCATGTCCTTCGACTCTGCTAGGGCTAATAACTATATGGGAACGGGTGTGGTAGTGTGTGGGTGTGGTAGTGTGTGAGTGTGGTGGTGTGTGGGTGGGGTAGTGTGAAGGTGAGCATGGTAAAGGGAGAAGTAGTAGTGGGTAAGTCATTAGAAAGGTGGGCGTGCTGTTGCGCAGGTGGGTGTTCACATGTAAAATCTTACTTCAGTTAGGAAGACACGTGTTCGCAGCATTCTTGATCTGTTCCGTGTCAGGGTAGGCTGGGGAGGATATTATAATCATGAGTAGAAGATTGTTTGTTTTCTGTACATACAATGCTACAAATATGGTATAAGCAGCTCGATGTGTGTGTAGTTATGGTATGTGTATGTGGTACATGTGTAGGGTAGGATACAGAGTGTATTAGTTGGTATCTATTTGAAGCACACTGCCTTCCTCTTGTAGATAGACTTGGTATCATTCTTTACATGTACATCTTCTCCAGTTCATGTACAGCTGTAACAGACTGTGTTCCAACAGAGCACCAAGCTCCCAAGGCCCTGGGTGTGGTCTGCCTCATTCTCCCTGTCCCGTAAAAAATAGAGGCAAAACCTGCACCAAACTATCTTGAGCTACAAGGTCATCCAGAGGCGTCGAAGTGGTCACCACACAAGGAAGGCTAAGATGATGGGAATGGTTCTACAATCTAAGACAGTAGTAGAGGAGGTAAATTCCAACTTTCTGATGTAGTTTTCATATGGCACAAGAAACAAAGGGAGACTCAGTTAGACCTTGACCAAAGATTAGTGCTGTCATGTGATTCACTTCCAGTGATGAGCATTGATGCTGAGTTCCTGCAGTGTGCAGCTGATGGTCTCAGTAGAAGCACCCAAAGGAGGTCTTGTTGCCAGGAGACGTGGTGTTCACACTTGAGGACTGCCCTGTGAAAGTAACCTCAATCAGAGCTTGGACAGCTAAGGACCCCATAAGGGCAATATTAGCTGGATCAGTCCTAGGTGGTGAGTTATGACCATACCAGCGAAGTGCTATGCAATGCAGTGTGCTCATGTGGTACAGTTTTAACATCAAGGGCAAACTTCTCACTAGGCAGTAGAAAGCAGTAGTGATCTCATCAGACATGTGTTTTTTTCCCCTGTTCTCAACCTTCCACAACTTCCCTGCCATTCCATAACCTAGATGTGATCTTCTGGGGTGTCCTAACGTTCCTGTGCAGCACGGAGCTACCATCACTAAGGGACTGCACAAGCCTCTTCTGAACTGTGGTGCAGGATGGCACATAGGAGTTGAGGGAACACCTGTGGTGTTGGATGACACAAAGGTGCTGAGGAGACACCTGTGGTACTGGATGACACAAAGGAGTTGAGGAGACACCTGTGGTGAAGGATGACACTAAGGTGCTGAGGAGACACGTGTGGTGCTGGATGACACTAAGGTGCTAAGGAGACACTTGTGGTGCTGGATGGCACATAGGAGAGCTGAGGGAACACCTGTGGTGCTGGATAACACAGAAGCTGAGGAGGCACCTGTGGTGCTGGATTGCTGGATGACTAAGGTGCTAAGGAGACACGTGTGGTGCAGGATGACACTAAGGTGCTGAGGAGACACCTGTGGTGCTGGATGGCACATAGGAGAGCTGAGGGAACACCTGTGGTGCTGGATGACATTAAGGTGCTAAGGAGACACCTGTGGTGCTGGATGGCACAAAGGTGCTGAAGGTGCTGAGGAGACACCTGTGGTGCAGGATGGCACATAGTAAGCCTCTTCTACCTCATCCAAGGGTCTAAAATTAGATATGGTATTGATATCATAATTCCAATCAATGCCCCCCCTCACCCCGCGCATGCGTAATATACATACTCATACACAATGTCCACTACTACATCCTCCTTTCTTAGAGTGTTCACCATCCATAACGATCAGGGGGTCTAGACCACCTTCCACTTCGAGTCTGAACACCAGTAGTACATCCTCTTGGGGGCACATCCAGTTCTCTGTGATCTTCTGTTAGTTCCTCTTCGACAGTCGGAGTAATATTTTCAATCTGAGTTTCTTCTGTGTCATCTTGCTCCTCCTCAATAGCATGATTCTCAGCATATTTCTCCTTCTCTTCTGTACCTGTACTCTTATCATCTGAGATTACGATCTCACCATTTTTATCATCACTCTCCTTGGGTAGTTGGATCAGGTGTCTTCTATTTCTTCAAAACTCTCCCCCTGGGGTGTGTACCACATATGACCTTGGGGCAATCTCTTCAATCACTTTCCCTTCCGCCTGGCGATCCTTTATCCACACAGTGTCTCCTGGGTACAGTTCTGGCAACTCATAGACTCCATGGTGTGAATTGAAATTCTTCTTTTGCTTAGTCTTTACCTCGTTGTCTTCCTGCTGCACAACTTTGATGTCAGGTACCTTAGGGATGTGTTCTTTCCTCACCAAAGGCAGAGTGGTTCTAAGCTTTCTGCTCATCAGAAGTTCTGCTGGACTGAATCCACACTTAAGTGGTGTTGATCTATAAGCAAGCAATGCCATGCTCGGATCGGAAGCTTTGTTTAACAATGCTTTGATGGTTTTGACTGCACGCTCTGCCTCCCCATTGCTTTGAGGGTACAGAGGGCTGCTCGTGATATGATGAAAACCATATTCATGACTAAAAAGCTGGAAGAGTTTTGAACTGAGGTAGAAGTGGAATTGCTACTCTTCTTGGAGTAGTAACTGCAAATGGTTTTGCTCCTTCTTCCAGGCATA
The DNA here is from genome assembly GCA_949361645.1 of Spongilla lacustris. Classification (NCBI taxonomy): domain Eukaryota; kingdom Metazoa; phylum Porifera; class Demospongiae; order Spongillida; family Spongillidae; genus Spongilla; species Spongilla lacustris. The sequence continues at coordinate 1,179,641 of OX442428.1, forward strand.
TTGTGTAGTCCCCTTCAAGCTTTCCCAGTCCCTCAAAAAGGTTTGGGTGTACTGCTGCACAATTTGTTCTGTGTTAGAGTTCATCACTGTATTCACCCGTTTCAGAAGCCCAAGGGATTCTATTGCTGGCCATCCTAACAACGGAAGATGTGCTCCAGGAACTACATACACCTCGTCCCTAACTTCTGTATCTCCATGTCTCAACTTCCCAATAAACCAGCCTTGCACAGGTAGACGTTCTGAGTTGGGTCCATGCAGTATTTTTGTTGCAGGCTGTAATGGACCAACACATTTGTGCATCTTCTCAAACAGGGTTGATGATATCACTGTTACATCTGCTCCTGTATCTAGCTTGAAGTGTATTGGTTTATCATTGAGCAGGAGTGTTTGTCTCCAGGGATCACCTTTCGTCTGCTGCTTGTCAGTGAGAGTTCCCAAAAATATTCCTTTAATGTTGCTGTGCGTCTTTGAGGAACGACACACATTTCTAAGATGTCCCTGCTTGCCACACCCATAACATGTTGCATTCTTGGCTGGACATTGTTCTCGACTATGTGCATGTGGGTTGCCACACCACAAACAGGACTTGGAGTCAATACTTTTGTGACCACGACCAATCTGGCCCACTTGTTCTTTTCCACTTTCTGGTTGTGATTTATGCTGATGACAAACCACAGCTACTTGTTCTGCAACTTGTGCCTGAGAATAATCCCGAAGGATTGACTGATGCTGTTTGATAGCTTCACTGTTACGAACTGCAGTCACAGCCTTCTCGAGGGTGAGGTCTGCATCCAACTGTAGCTTTTCCGAGAGTGCAGCATTGAGTATGCCCACAACAATCCTATCCCTTATCAACTCATCCCTTAGCGATGTGTAGTTACAGTGTTCTGATAAGCGGTAGAGATCAGTGATAAATGCGTCCACTGGCTCACCCTCTTCTTGTTTCCTTCTGTTGAACTTCGCTCGTTCAAAAATCACGTTTCTCCGTTTGATGAAGTGAGAATCGAACTTTCCCTTTACAACCTCATACTTCTTGGAGTCAGTCTCAGACAGTTGGAAAGAGTACAAAATGTCGTCCGCTTCACTTCCCATGGTGTAGATAAGCGTATTTACCTGGCTCACCCCATCTTTCTTGTGTAGGTCGGAGGCTAGACAGAACCGTTCGAAGCGCTTGATCCATTTTGGCCACTCCTCCGGACGGCTGAATGTAAATGGTTCGGGTGGCGACACTTGATAAGTTGCCATTTTCAAATCAATAACATAAAACCGCTGCCACCATGTAGCGTTACCGTAAGGCTCAAACTTAGGTTGACTCACGCAGCTAATCTACTCTAAGATATCATAATTCCAATCAATGCCCCCCCTCACCCCGCGCATGCGTAATATCGGGACCTACGTTAGTACAGTCTGCCCTCCTTATAAGCACACCACTTTATAAGCTCATTCCCTCCTTATAAGCTCAGGGGTGTGTACCTAAACTAATTCATAACCCACAGTGTATATTGCATGTAACTTGAAAGCTACCACAGTGTATACTGCATTTAAGATGAAAGCTAACAGTGCATACCGTGTGAAAGCTAACAAGCTAATTCGACTTTCGTGTTCCATCATGGGATTATGTATGCGCCGCATAATGATAAGAAAGGGTACCATTGTACAGCGCTTTAATATGCGGCTGAACAAAGACAGGACAATTGCGCACAGTCAGCGCATATAAACTAGCACAAGAAACTTTATTGTGTGCACAAAGGCGCATTCGTTCCGCTTTCAATCGTCCCATGCGTGCTCAGAGTTTGTTTGCATAATGCTTTATATGTACATGCTGCCATAGGCCATGTCGGAGGCACGCGCACAATCGACTGCGAAAGCCAGGAACAAGCTCACGGTGGACGAGAAATGCAAGCTTGCGCGTAGGAAAGTCTCCACGGGTGACTCTGACGAGAAAGTTGCTGCGTGGTTTAGCCAAATCTCGGGGAAGCATATCTGTCGGACAGTGGTCGGGAAAGCAGTGCGTGCTGGATTCCACGATCTGAGCCCTTACGAACCAGAGAAAGATAGGTGTAGGAGGCGTGCCCCAATGTGACCTCTACTAGATGAGGGGCTTTTTTCTTGGTTTAAAAGGTAAAAGATTATTGTCATACAGTTTGAATGTATAAACTGATTAGTCCACATACTCTCCAGCGTACGTGAGCGCAACGGAATGCTTTCAGATGCTCTGATGCTGTCAAAGGCATCAGAATTGGCCATGCACCTGCAAATTGATCGACGAGGAGCTGTAGCTTCTATAAGTGCTTCATCTGGAGTCGCTCCTCTTACATCTGGAGACACTGCATTCCATTATTTTCAGCCACACCCCTGTCTTTAGCAGCCACTCCTTCAGCAGTCACTTCCACATCAGCAGCCACACCCACATCTGCAACCACACCTCCAGCCGTCCTTCCATCTACCTCTTCTGCAAGCGTAATGCCAGATGATGATCACACTGTTGATGTACTTAGCCATGGTTGGCTAGCCAAATGGAAAAAACGTCATGGTGTCTTTTCTGTGCACCTTCACGGGGAAGCTGGTGGTGCTGACCAGCAAGGTGTGGCTAGAGCCCAGAGGGAGCTGCCTGATATTCTGAGCCACTACAGACCAGATGACATCTTCAATTTTGATGAGACAGGTTTATACTATACAGACAGGCAGTGAGTGATATGTTCCAATAAATAGCGAGATGAATAGGTTAATTTTATGTACATGTAGTGAAAGAAACTTTTGAATTACTTTAGCCTGATCGTACACTCACCACAACTACTGATGTGAGAGGCTTTACGAAAGTAAAAGATCGCATAACAGTGGGCCTAGCTGTTACCGTATGTGGAACTGAGCGCCTTAAACCCATTGTGATTCATAAATACAAGCGGCCCCGCTGTTTTGGGAAAAGCTTCAACCCTGATATTGTGGTGTCCTATTATAGTAATAAGAAGGCTTGGATGCGTAGTGAGGTAAGCACACGCATGTTGAGCTTCAGGTTACTTTATAATTCATACTCACTGCGGTTTTCTGCAGGTTTTCACTGATTGGTCTAAGAGTGTGAACGAGCAATTTATATCGCAACAGCGTCACTGCTTGATGTTGCTGGACAATGCCAGTTCACATGGTGTGGCAGATACAGTACCTACAAAAGTGGGCAGCTTTGATGCCTTTAGGTTGAGCAATCTTTTGCTCCTTTTTCTGGCACCGAACTGCACGTCAGTTGTGCAGCCCTTGGACCAAGGTATCATTGCTGCCTTTAAGGCCCACTACAAAGGCAAGCTGGCTCGTTACATGGTCCAACAGTATGACAATGATCCCAGTCAGGATCTACAGGCACTGTCACTTAAAGCCAATCTTAAGCAGGTCTGTCTTTGTTTACTTGTTGTATAGGTTTTTGCACTGATGTGCTCTTACATGTACCTACAATATCTTCTTCACTCTTGACACATTCAGGCCATTATTTGGCTTGTAGCTGCCTGGCAGGACATCTCGGCAACAACTGTATTGAACTGTTGATGCAAGTCAGGGGTTCTGCCTGAAACTTGGATCAGGCAAATGAGACCAGACAGAGCAGCACTGATGGCAGCAGATGCTGGAGAAAGTTCCCAACTAAGGGAGATAGCTGCTGTAATCACATGCAAGGTTGCCTGTTGAACCGGGAGTGACCCGAATGGCAGCACTTGATTGGGTAATGGATCCTGGAGAAAGGGAGACAGAAGGGGAGGAGACAATGGCAGAAATTGCAGCAAGGCTATTGGGTCAAACAACTTCACATACAGGTTTTGATGGAGGTGAAGAAGAAACTCAAGACTCCTACAAACTGTAAAAGTGTAGATACACTGTTCTTTGCCTCAGTCAATGCATTGACTGAGGCAAAGAACAGTGTATCTACACTTTTACAGTTTGTAGGAGATAATTTTGGCATCTTTTCAGAGGAGGATTTTAGGCATCTGGTGTGTTTACAGGACAAAATGCAGTTCAATGTGTTTGACGCGTAATTAAATTCATAATGTTATTGTAGGTACACGCAAAAAAACAACATTCGTTATAAGCTCAAATTCCTTATAAGCTCAGGGAACAAACATGGAGCTTATAAGGAGGGCAGACTGTAGGTCCTATGTAGGATTTGAAGTGTCATGAATACGATTAGCAAAACACCAGATTCCATTATTGCCGATGCGCCGTAGAATCAGTTGGAATTTAGTGAGCGTATTTGGATACAGCCGTCGAATATACAGTGTAGTATAACTGCCGACGTTTAGAAAGCTCGGACAACAGAGATAACGCTCACTCGTTCCCACCCTCGAACCTTAAAAAAAGTTTCTCCTAATTCTTCTTCTTCTTCTTCTTCCGGATCTGATAAGATAAGATTCACTCGGATAAGAGGTTTATTGCGCTGTATCTTTGTCACGATTGAAGCGTAATGTTAGCCGTTATGCGGAAGCACTAGAACCAATAAGTTAGAAACTTACTGCCGAGTTGGATTTGTTTTATTATTTTCGTAAGAGGAGTGAAGCTTGACACAATTTCGATCTTTAGCTACTTAATTATGTTAGCAATAGCAACTTAATTATGTTAGCAATAGCCCACAACAGATTTATCGGCCCGTGGAAGACATAAAAGTTAGGATAGTAAACCCTTGCTTGTGGTTGAACACGTTCTATATAGTGCTCTACAGTTACTATATTTTAATATAGGCACGTTTGTTCCAAATGCTTGACGCGTCTGGTTTGTTTTCTTCAAAATGCCGTCACGTCGATCGCGAAGAGAAAAGAATCGTGCTAAGAAGATTGCCAAGTTAAATGATGACAGTTGTGCTGACGAGTCGCAAGATATTGAATGTGAGGAGCGCGACAGTTTTCACGAAGCGCATGAAAAAAAAGAAGGCTTGCGACAGGAAGCACTACAAAGCCAATTCTGAAAGTAAGAAGGAGAGCGCAAAGGCCCAATACTGGCTTGATCCGGAAACCAAGAAGGAGAGCGCGATAGCCCAATACTGGCTTGATCCGGAAACCAAGAAGGAGAGCGCGAAGGCCCAATACTGGCTTGATCCGGAAACCAAGAAGGAGAGCGCGAAGGCCCAATACTGGCTTGATCCGGAAACCAAGAAGGAGAGCGCGAAGGCCCAATACTGGCTTGATCCGGAAACCAAGAAGGAGAGCGCGAAGGCCCAATACTGGCTTGATCCGGAAAGTATGCACAGCAAAAAAACGCATCAAATCAATTATTGATTCCACAACGGATTTTTAAATCAATTGTTAAATCAACGCATGATTGGATAGTAAAAATCAAGTGCACTTGATTTTACTATGAAATCAATTGTGAATCAATAATTGATTTGACGCGTTTTTTTTGCTGTGATGAAAGAAAGCGCGAAGGCTCACTACGATCAAAATCGAGAACTGATTTTAGCCTCCAAACAAGCTCAATATCAGAACGAGAAATGCTTTCATTTATGGCCATTGATACCGAGGACGAATCAGAGCCTCATCATCCTGCTTATTCGCCAATAACGCTATCACCCGCACCCAGGTCCAAACCTACCAACCCAACTCCGCACCCGCCAACCGCAGACCCAGAGTGGCCAGACTCAGTAGCCCAGGCAAGTGTTATTTATCTTAATCCTTATACCGGCATAACCATGCAGTCAAACCTTTCTGCAGGCCCAACTGATCCTTCCACATGAACCAGCTGCAGCACAGCCGCAAACCATCATCACAGCAGCCCAACTGATCCCTCCACATGAACCAGCTACAACCCAGTCGCAAACTGTCATCACAGCAACTAGCGCTTTTATCGTACCCGGGGCCGGGGTTCCACCCATACCACCGCGCCCAGTACCCCGGCCAACCGCTATACCCGCGGCACCACGCTCAGCAATATTCTCCCCTGTCCCTCAATCTTCCGCACAGAGAGGATGAGGACGAGGACGAGGGCGCAGACGCAGGCCATATGAAAAATTTTCATTTATATATTCTAAAAACACAACAGTATACTATCACTAACATAATTTACACTTACGTTCTTTATTCTTTAATCCTGGTAAATTATACATGATCATCACTCAACATGTTTATATATATAAGTATAATAATAATTACGTTTTAAATAAGACGAAGGCCAGGACTATCCTAAGCCTATATACAACTTCAAGCCAGGAAAACTGAAAACGAATAAACATTCAGGACAACATTCAAACAAGCACGAGATACGTACCGCGAAATATTTTACTCAAGCACATGAAGCAAAGAAGGCCCACGACCACTTATGCAAATGATCCAGAAAGTAACGAGTCTTATATGAAAACGCTAGGAGGCTCATTTCAAAAATGACAATCATGAGCCTTGGAAACCCAACAGAAAAAAGGAAGAGATTAGTACTCCCTGTATAGCGTTTTAAGACACAAAAAAAAAATCAATAAAACAAGATATAAAAATTTAATATAAATAAATTGTAGATGTAGGATTTCTTTTAAAGTACCAAATTGTGTAAAAAGTAAGGAAACAAGGGATTCCGGAATTAATTTATACAATTATGAATCTATAATTATTAGATACCTACATTTAGCATATAGCCCCCTTTTATTCTGTGCATGCTAAATGTAGCTATCTAATAATTATAGATTCATAATTGTATAAATTAATTCCGGAATCTCTTGTTTCCTTACTTTTTACACAATTTGGTACTTTAAAAGAAATCCTACATCTACAATTTATTTATATTAAATTTTTATATCTTGTACATACTCATACACAATGTCCACTACTACAGCTGCCACTATCTCTCACCTTCCAATGCTACGCATGTCATTTGCTTTTAAATACACCTATCTTGGTACCCGACAAGCGATCCAGCCTTGAAGAGGCTTTAGAATGCAATAAGGATCAGATTGAGGCAGCACTAATAGTTATAGTTAGTGGAGAAGGACCAGAAGGGCATACAAAAGTGACAATCCATATTGATTGATCAATAATCAAAGAGGAGGTATGACCGTATGGGGAAAACTGTCCGAAGCGTACTTTTGAAAGTGAAAGGCTCAATTGGTGAAACAAGCATGTTGGTAGATACACAGGCTCTGTTATCACAATGGCTTCCAAGCATGGATATGTAGACAAGGGAAGCATAGTGTGGTGGATGAGCTGTACTTCAAAGGGTTGGTTATTGGTGAGTTGTGGCTTATTTGTATTAAGGTATGATGTGTAATATATGCCACTACAATCTTCATGCTCTGTGGCCAAAGCTGCTATTGTTGCTGTCATTGTCCCTATTATCTGCGGCATGTGAATAAGGCCAATTTTGGATGACCATTAGATCATCTCTGGTAGTGGGACACTCCAAATCAGTAGTATCTTAGCTCTCCACGAGTTCCAGGTGAGGCTATGCAGGTAATCTACAATAATATAAATTAATTGTTCTTAAGTTAATCCTTTGCCATGTATCACATTTTCCCTTTCTCCCCTTTGTGACATTCTCTACCATAAAAGCAGCTTGTGTTTTAAGTGAATCTAAGCAACTCTAACCACTTTAGCATTGCAGGAAAGAAATGGTACCTAAAAATAACAACAGCAGTAGAGATATGGTCCTTTAAATGCAAGTATTTTCCACACAATGGGAATACTTTATGGTTTGTCATAACTCATTTATGGCATTTAGGAGATACTAGGAATCGACTAGCTACTTGCACTATATCACTGATATATGCAGGTACACGTCACTGATATACACATGTACACATCACTGATATACACATGTACACGTCACTGATATACACATGTACACGTCACTGATATACACATGTACACGTCACTGATATACACATGTACACATCACTGATATACACATGTACACATCACTGATATACGCATGTACACATCACTGATATACACATGTACACGTCACTGATATACACATGTACACAACACACGTATATGATGTAAATGTAACCAGTTAATGCTAACATATAATAATTACACCAAAAGTGAACGTGATAAAATTTCACTTACATGTACAGGCAAGCATTGTGTCTCAAGCTGCCATCCATACAGGTGTGTGTGTGTACATGTAGTAGTTGGTAAGAAGCATATCCTAGAGTCTGCATGTCTGGTTTACTGGAGATCTTTCTTAGAAGCATCAGTTGGCACCACATTCCATGCCACATGAGCTGCATGGTGCATGGTGGCTTACAGGCTGTCCATATGCATGTTTATTGCAATTGCCTGTCGGTGGATTTCTGTTACTGCGGCCAAGTAGCATGCAGCGTTCAGTACAACCAAAAACACAGCTCAAATACAAAATTACGAATGGAGGGGTCAAAGGACTCCCAAGATGTGCGTCTCTCCATAATATACCGCCGTTTACGTCACTCCCTCCCATCAGTAGCTAGGTATATCTGTGGCCCCATGATGCCCATGTTGTAGACAGAGCTTCTGTTATTATTATTCTAATATTTGTTATGCCTCCTGTCTGTTTTTAAATTGGAGTTCCTTTGAATTCTCACATCACCGGTACTGACTGGTTTGCCGGGCCATAGAGTACTTTAGTTGGTTTGGGCAGTTGGTATTGGAGTGGCTCTGAAACAGGATGGTCATCCTGTTTTACTTATGTGAGTCGGGCTTTGAAGAAGGCTGAGAAACATTGTAGTATCATCCAGTAAGCGTGTCTGGCAATACTCTTTGCCACTAAACAGTTCCATCACTATCTTCTTGGACAATCATTCACCATTTTGACTGGCCACGCCCCTCTTCAGTTGCTATCAGGACACAAGATGGAAGGGCTATTGCATGTGTAGGTGGGATTATCTGATATCATAAAGGCTCCCAGAACAGCAATGCAGATGCAATATCTCGCTGTCACCCACAGACTGAAAAATTGGCGGCTGCTGTTGCATCAGGAACAGATAAGAATTTGCTGAAATTAGCACAAGATCCTGTCCTAAAAGAATTTCTTCTGGCATTACAAACACTAGCCCACAACTGATGGTGATAGATGGAATAGCACCAACAGATGAGAGGATTGAAGTGCTGTTAATACCACTAAGTTGTCAGCAACGAGTATTACACTCTTCTGGACATCAAGGTGTAAAGGCTGTGTCAGGAAGCATATACTGGGTTGGCATGGTGGAAGATGTTAAATTCTACTGCTGTAAGTGTTTAAATGTCAACAAGCAAAGCTACCTGCACCCATTCATGCCCCCGATGAGCAGTATCCCTATTGGAAGGACATAGGAAATGACAGTGCTTGACATACTAGAGGTAACAACAACTGTTATTTAATGATGGTGCAAGACTACCTCACAAAGTGGGCACAGAGGAGCTAGTGAAGTTTTGTTCTACATATGAGATTGTACACTCAGACCAGGAATGGGCATTTGAAAGCACAATTTTGAGGCAAAGACTAGAGGCATTTGGGACAAAGAAGACCCACACTACACCTTATCACCCTCAAGATGATGGGATGGTGGAGCGATTTAATAGGTCTCTGTTACATTACTAAGAACCTATGTACTGAGAGAAAGAAGAGGCCTATCGTACTGCTCAGCACTCATCAACTGGGATATCACCTTTTTTGTATTGATGTTTGGCCAACAAACAAAGATACCGCCCATTGGAACACCTCTAACATTTGATACAGGAACATACAAGAAAGCTTTCGGAACTGGCTACAAAGTCCTCTACAAGATAGAAAATAGGATAGACATGCAAGACCATCTGGGAAGCTGAGCCCTAAGTGGGAGGAGAACTGGAGAATCAGTAATGTCAAGAGCCAAATGCAGTCACAATGGAGATTATGGATGGAAAGAAATCAAGAGCACATCAATCGTCTGTACAATCTGATGCTGCAGCACCACCAGAGGTGGTAACTGAAAACGGAGAAACATGATACCCTCCTCAAGTTGACCACTTTATAGTAGACATCCCAACAGCTTCTCAGCCTCCTTTACCAGATGCTACACAATCACTGCTAGAACAATCACCACTTATTGTGGAGAGGAGGACCTTCTGATAGGCTGTGAGCAGATTGAGGACAAGCTTATTTTAAAAGTGTGACATATGTAGTATCAGTGACTCATACAGGTGTCTGATTGTTTGACAATCCCAAACAACGGATTGGTTAGGATCTCTCTTTCAGACCAGCTGTCATGTACATGATTTGGTGATTGATAATTATATGTGTTGTGCATGTGATTTGAAATAAGATCGTTTCCCACTTGTGACTTTGAACCATAACAGTACGTACAGAAGTATGTGCACTACATGTATATATCCTCTACGAGGACAAAAATGAATGCGCTTATACATGCATATTTATTTATAGGACGTTAGTATGGTCAGTAATCTATCGTATGGTGAACTTTCCACCAGCGCCTTCATTGAGGTAATGAGAATTATTTTAATTTTTCTCCAACCAGGAGAGGCAGAAATGTCAGTGTTATCTCCAGTGATGGCATTGATCCCTACGAGTGGCGATTTTTTGTTGAGGGGACTTCATTTACAAATCCACCCGGCTGCCTGAAATCGATAAATGTATACATGTACTGGCGTCTAATATTTATAGCTTAATGAATGTATTACCCTTGTTTCCATACTTTTTTACTAAATGCAAATTGCTGTCCGGCTAGATGCGCACATGCATATCGCATGTACCATCATCAATTTAATAAATATAATTATAGTAGTAGATTTAATCTTTTATTAGATTCCCCCCCCTCCCCCCAAAAAAGTATGGTCTGCAAAGGTATAGATTGACAGGACAAAAATGAGTGTGCTTATAGTTAGTACTTGTAGACAAAGTAGATGAACTTCCCGCCAGCGCCAGCATTGAGGTCTTGAGGATTTTTTATAAAACCAGGAGGGGCGGAAATGTCAGCGCTATCTCCAGCAATGGCATCGATCGCTACGAGTGGTGATGTGCCATCCTTTGAGTACAGCAGATATATGTACTCTCCTCCAGCTCCTTTGTTGAGGTCTTCGTTGATTAGGGTGTACCCCGAGGGGGCAACTGGAGAAGCAGTGCTCTCGACAAGGATATCAGTCACTGGCTGGCCGTAACCAGGATCCGTCGAATAGCACAAATAGATAAAGTTTCCTCCTGATCCTTGATTCAAGTCCTGATTCACTTGCATGTACGGAGGTGGACACTGCTGCTCTGGGTTACTGGAGATCACATAGAGAGATGTGATCGGGATATCAGCATTAATACTGATCACGTAAAGAGATATGATTACTGTAGCCAAAACCGTTGCCGCTACCATGTTTCCTCGCGGTTAATGTAACAACTGATAAGTTTTGGATAACATGCATGTATATATATATATTATATATATATAATATTATATAATTATATATATATATTATATATATAATTATATTATATACATGTATACACATCTATGAGCTACACGCACATGAGCGGAAAAATTATTCGCGGTCACGGACTGCGCACTGAACTCTGTGACGGACTCTATTCAGAAATTTAATATCGTAAGTACACCGGGTAGGTGCGCACTGAACTGTTGCTTATAGAAGTTGATGCGACGATTACTATTGCGTTATCTCCCTTCACACCATCACATTGGTGCCAACCATAAGCAGACACCACAATTGCATCTATTTGCACGCCACGTTAGCACAACACCAGCCATAGGCACACAAAGACAGTACTGGTGCCAGGTACACAAATAAGCTTCCAACATAACCCTCCTGGGCCCAACCATCATTGACCTGGCCCCCCCCCCCCCCCCCCAGGTTCCGTTTGACCCCCAAGTCAAACATAGACCTCCCAGGCCTCTTGCTGCCTCTGGCAGTGGCTACTTTCGATTCAGCACAATACTGCTCCATGGCTAACATTATGACCCTCACTGGTCAAAGCAATACGATACTGCCCCCCCCCCCCCCCCCCCCCCCCCCCCAACCCCCCGGCAAACATTATGACCCTCACTGGGGTTAATGCAACACAATACTTCCCCCATGGTAAACATCTCATGGTCTTGCATGTGCATAGGGTTGTAGACATTCATGCTATAGCTAGTGACTTTGTATCAGGACATGAAAATAGAGTTACGCTCTTTGGACGATACTACAATGCTATTTCTTTCTTATTCACCTCTATACATGTATGTCTGTGATGATGTTTAGTGACTAATTTTACTCAACAGTAAAAAATGAAGGATTGAGGAAAGTGCCTCTGATGAATGTACAAGATCGAGCATAAAGTGTATTCAAATGTCAATCTCTTTATTTCACTCACACACGAATTGGATGCACAAAATTAATAGCTTTATCATAATTAGCATCCTTTTAGCTTTGACCCCTACAGTACTTTAGAACAAGTAACAGGAAGTTAGCAGGGAATTACTGTTCATCATGCTCCACAAAGGGTCTATTCAGAACACTTGTCTCTCACATTACAAATGTTTTCACTTAATTAGTGCATGAGTTTTTTTCCTACAAAAAGTGTTGGCTTCTGGGGCACTCCCCCACACCCCCCTGGCTGGTCAGGAGGGAGGGGTGCCCCCCCTCCTGCACCCTCCCCAGGACGATGGGCATATTTGCCCCTCCCCCGAGCCGTACCGAATTTTTGGCCCTTCCGACGCCCCTGTTACGTACGGCTACACTGGGGCCACATACTCTGGCAGGATGCCTTGTGTTGAGGTAGGGGTGGGGCTTCTTGGAGAGGTGAGGGTGGATATTGAGGAGTGAGGATGGACCAATGAGGTGGCATTGAGGGGTGAGAGTGGGGGATCGTGTGTTGTGTGTGGGATCTTGTGTTGTGTGGGGGATCGTGTGTTGTGTGGAGGATTGTGTGTTGTGTGGGGGATCTTGTGTTGTGTGGGGGATCTTGTGTTATGTGGGGGATTGTGTGTTGAATGTGGGAGTGAATCTTAATTTTGAGGCGTGGTTACCGTGGTTTAGGTGCACATCAGGCACATCAGGTAGTCAGGACCCACCCATCATCCACACCTCACCATCACCCACACCTCACCATCTAAGTACTCCAGCTTGTTTGCTGACCCTCCACTCCACAGGTTTCTGACAGCATAGTGAGGAAGGCCAGAGAGACTCTGGAACAGGCCATCAACCTGGTCAACTCCACCCCTGAGTGGAGGGCCAAGGTGGTCACATATCCCACAGTTGTGTCATAACTGTGTTGGTGACCAGTGCCCAGACCACTCCTCTGCCTGCACCTCCTTGGACTGTCCCATTCTTTACCTCATCAACAGATCCAATCGTAAAAGGACCGAGGCCCGCTGTCCTCTGTGATGTCTTTTCAGCTCACTTTCTAGATTTTTAAGGGGAAAAAGTTTTTTTATTGCTTGTTTGTTTTTAAAAGACCATGTGAGCTGGTCTTACATTGATGTGGTCACATTGCATCTTTTGTATTATGCTTTTATTAAAGCAACATAATAAAGTTGAAAGTGGTGAAAGGTTTCTATTCTAGCCTAGGACCCTTGTGGTGCCCTTCTCTCCACCCCAGACACTGCAGGATATGTTCAGACAAGTCTTATGGTTAGTGAATCGGAAGAGGAGATCGTCTTCTTTGATGCGGTGAAGATAAAAAAATTTTTAAAAAGAACTGCTTGGAAGTTGGCACCACATTCCATGCCACATGACCTGCATGGTGCATGGTGGCTTACAGGCTGTCCATATGTATGTTTATTGCAATTGGCTGTCGGTGGATTTCTGTTACTGCGGCCAAGTAGCATGCAGCGTTCAGTACAACCAAAAACACAGCTCAATATACAAAATTACGAATGGGAGAGGGGTCAAAGGGCTCTCAAGATGCGCGTCTCTCCATAATATACCGCTGTTTACGTCACTCCCTCCCATCAGTAGCTAGGTATAGCTGTGGTCCCATGATGCCCATGTTATAGACAGAGCTTCTGTTATTATTATTCTAATATTTGTTATGCCTCCTGTCTGTTTTTAAATTGGAGTTCCTTTGAATTCTCACATCACCGGTACTGCTGGGCCATAGAGTACTTTAGTTGGTTTGGGCAGTTGGTATTGGAGTGGTTCTGAAACAGGATGGTCATCCTGTTGCTTGTGTGAGTCGGGCTTTGAAGAAGGCTGAGAAACATTATCCGGCAAGAGTGTCTGGCAATACTCTTTGCCACTGAACAGTTCCATCACTATCTCCTTGAACGATCATTCACCATTTTGACTGACCATGCCCCTCTTCAGCTGCTATCAGGACACAAGATGGAAGGGTTATTGCATGTGTAAGTGGGATTATCTGATATCATAAAGGCTCCCAGAACAGCAATGCAGATGCAATCTCTCATTGTCACCCGCAAACTGAAAAATGGGTAGCTGCTGCTGCATCAGGAACAGATAAGAATTTGCTGAAATTAGCACAAGAGAATGATTCTGTCCTAAAACAATTTCTTCTGGCATTACAAACACTAGCCCACAACTGATGGTGATAGATGGAATAGCACCAACAGATGAGAGGATTGAAGTGCTGTTAATACCACTAAGTTGTCAGCAACAAGTATTACACTCTTGCCATGCATGATGCACCTAGTTCTGGACATCAAGGTGTAAAGGCTGTGTCAGGAAGCATATACTGGGTCGGCATGGCAGAAGATGTTAAATTCTACTGTCGTAAGTGTGTAAAATGTCAACAAGCAAAGCTACCTGCACCCATTCATGCCCCCGATGAGCAGTATTCCTATTGGAAGGACATAGGAAATGATAGCGGTCGACATACTAGAGGTACCTGTGTCTAAAAACAACAACTGTTATTTAATGATGGTGCAAGACTACTTCACAAAGTGGGCAATGAGGAGCTAGTGAAGTTATGTGCTACATATGAGATTGTACACTCAGACCAGGAATGGGCATTTGAAAGCACAATTTTGAGGCAAAGACTAGAGGCATTTGGGACAAAGAAGACCCACACTACACCTTACCACCCTCAAGGTGATGGGATGTTGGAGCGATTTAATAGATCTCTGTTACATTACTAAGAACCTATGTAGAGAAATGAGAGGCCTATCATACTGCTCAGCACTCATCTACTGGGATATCACCTTTTGTATTGATGTTTGGCCAACAAACAAAGATGCCACCCATTGGAACACCTCTAGCATTTGATACAGGAACATACAAGAAAGTTGTCGGAACCATCTACAAAATCCTCTACCAGATAGAAAATAGGATAGACATGCAAGTTAAGACCATCTGGGAAGCTGAGCCCTAAGTGGGTGGGGAACTAGAGAATCAGTAATGTCAAGAGCCCAATGCAGTCACAATGGAGATTATGGATGGAAAGAGATCAAGTGCACATCAATCATCTGTACAATCTGACACTGCAGCACCACCAGAGGTGGTAACTGGAAACAGAGAAACATGGTACCCTCCTCAAGTTGAACACTTTATAATAGACATCCCAACAACTTCTCAGCCTCCTTTACCAGATGCCACACAACCACTGTTAGAACAATCACCACTTATTGTGGAGAGGAGGACCTTCTGATAGGCTGTGAGCAGATTGAGGACAAGCTTATTTTAAAAGTGTGACATATGTAGTATCAGTGAAGGTGTCTGATTGGTTGACAATCCCAAACAACCGATTGGTTAGGATCTCTCTTTCAGACCAGCTGTCATGTACATGATTCGGTGATTGATAATGAAGCTATATATGTGTTGTGCATGTGATTTGAAATAAGATCGTTTTCCACTTGTGACTTTGAACCATAACAGCACTATGCATATTAATAGTTCGCTACAGTATAAGACATTAGTATGGTCAATAATCTATGGTATGGTGAACTTTCCACCAGCGCCTTCATTGAGGTAATGAGGATTATTTTTATTTTTCTCCAACCAGGAGAGGCAGAAATGTCAGTGTTATCTCCAGTGATGGCATTGATCCCTACGAGTGGCGATTTTTTGTTGAGGGGACTTCATTTACAAATCCACCCGGCTGCCTGAAATTGATAAATGTATACATGTACTGGCGTCTAATATTTATAGCTTAATGAATGTATTACCCTTGTTTCTATACTTTATTACTCAACTCAAATTGCTGTCCATATCGCATGGAAACCTCTCACGTGATCATTAGGACTCGTACAACATTTATTTACAATCCGCGTTTCACTTTTTCGGTGCGTGGGCGTCCAGCTATCCTAGCTGTTTGAGCCTTTTCTAGCACTTAACGCGTGTTTTACTGGTAAGAAGTGTTCGTGTAGGTTAGTTTCCTATATACAACCCTACTCATTGTTAGGGCAGGTTGAACGTTGATTATAGTTCATAGACGACTTGAAGGCTTTGTGCGACTGTATCGTGAGTATGGTAAGTCGTATAGGAACCGTCTAAGCAGTTTCAGATACTTCACTACGAAAGCTATGAGGTTGACTAACCTACATGTATCTGTAGCGTGTAGTTCTTAGCGTGTACGGTGTTAGCTGCTATATAAGGCCCACCGGCTGTTTGTAGTCTTGTATTATAATTTCTAATTATAATTATATATACACATGCATACGAGCTATAGTGCACGCACATGGCGAACCTCGGTCGATCACGGACTGCGCACTGAACTCTATACATTCAGTGGTGACGGACTCTATTCAGAAGTTTAATATCGTAAGTACAGCTGTGGAACGTCAATGCTCTATATAGCGCAGCAATAATCATCAGTTTTCTGGGTTCAAAATTGGACAATGGCAAATGATTAAACTTCCTAAATAGCATGCACTCAAGCAAAGGATAAGGTTCTATTATTATTATGGCTTAACGTGGGAGCAGGAGCAGCAAACTAAACCACTCCGCCCCGCAACCCACATCAACAGCATCCAGAGCATTGCAGACAACTTCTTACAATACTTTGGTAGCTGTAAACACCTATTTGACATGGTGCGTTTGAATGCTGGGGGATAGAAAGCATACGACTGTATAAGTTTGAATTCCATTAGGCAAACTAATTTTTTCCAATCATGTTGCAGAAAGTTGTGACCCAATATGTATATATGCACGGGTATTCAGTTGTATAAAATACATACAGTACTTTATTCATACGTGCACCAGAAGCACCGCTTCAGCAAAGGTCCGACAGCGGTGAAAAACCGTGCCGGTAACGGGTTAACGCTCGAAACGGTCTGTTCTTTGCAGAATCAGTCGGAAGAGACCCATATATATAGGTACTTTCACATTATTTCACGTTACGTATACTTCCGCCTATCCAAATATCTGCCATAAAAATTGTGACTGGTTTTTACGAAGGTTAAGAGAGGTAGGTATTTTTGAAAATCAAGCTCTCGATAGTTTTAGGACTATAAAACCTCAAATTTGCCTGGATCATAGAGCTGTGAGCGCTCTTTCACGCATTAGTGCATATAAGATCGTACGCAATATCTAAGTTAAGGATGTTGTGCGTTCTAATTAGAGTATAAAGTCAACGTTGTTTATTCTACTCTTCCAAAGATGGGACCTCCTCAAAAACGTCAAAAAACGTTGCTGGCAAGCTATTTCTATGTACCATGAAACATTTAGGACGATCTGACTATGCGCAATGGCTCATTTTCAGCTCGCCGTTTAATGTGTCACAGCTATGTCATAGCTTATCACATTATAACAGAATTTGGTTTTCATAGAATGGAATCAATACTCTGTTAGGAGGTATAGTGATTGGATTTACAATACACTTATTTGTAGAATTGTGTAACCCAATCAACCTTGGATCCACATAAATACGCCCTTTTTTGAGGATGTTAACTCCGGACCTGTGTATAAACACATTGCATCGTTGTATTGATCTATGAGCGTTATTATATGCAACTTTCAGAATTTTTGGACTGTGCGCAATGATATATTTTCGCCACAGACCAAGTTATAGTATTGCGGGAGATGCGCTAACCATGCGTACAAACACCGTTTGATAAGCCTGAAATGTGAATGCTTTTGCCGCCTTGATATTAAATATCATAATGGTTACATGCCGTATCCCTTTTCAGATGGCTAATATATTGACGAAGGACTTTGATGAGCTAATTCAAATCCAAATTTCATGAAGTGATGAGCTTGGCTGTAAGAAGCACTGTTGAAGTTCTTGAACATCAGCTGGAACCATACTTGCATGGTTCTCTAAGTCACCCATCAAAAGATATGCTAGTAAAAAGTCAAGCTGCTCCAGTGCATAATATGGTCTTGTCGACTACCATGTTGGGCATGCACCTAATGCTAATATGGGCTTCATTGATGGGAAGGTGAAATGTGCAAAAAATCAAACACTATCGTGGCTTCAAGGCAAAGCTGATGAAATTCAAGAAAAACTTATATTATTTGCAATAGAGTAAGATTTACATGGAGCAAAGAAAAGCCAATGATGAACTGAGAATACAAATTCAACATTACAGACTTCAAGAAGAACAAAGTAAGCAAGATAAAGTTTTTAGAGGCAAAACTGAAATAAAGGTTAAGTCAATACTTGCTAATGAATGCAAAATAGAAGAACAATTTCCTCAAATCTCATCAGATACATTAGAATTTATTAAAATAGTTGTTAAAAACCCTTCATGGTTATTGGGTAAATACATAGAGCAGGAGTGGAACATCTCCCCTGGAATTAACAAAAAATATAATGGAAAAGTGCTGCTTATAAAGAACAGTAAACAAGGTATTATTTCATATTGGAAACTGGAAGAAAGTGAAGATGATGGAGAAGATGAATCTATTACTTTGGTGCAGTTTGTTACTGATGTCATTCACAAAGATTTAGTTGTGCTTGTGTAAATGTGTAATATTCATGTGTTTTTATTTATTCATACATGTACATTTTTACAGATTGTATGTAGTCAAAACGTACCAATGTCTTTCAGATCATTTATTTGTTTTTAAAAAATCTTTTTGAAACACTCCAACGAACGTCAAAACTTCAGTTTTATACATTTATAAATGCACGTTGAAATTCCACTATATAACTTATAAGGAAATAGTATTTATCCCTAATGCACATTCTTTGTGTAGGCCTACAATATGCTGTTCTTCATATGAAATTTGGAATCAAAATGTTCAAAAAAAAAAAATCTTATGACCGTTTGAATATCGGCACTACCGCAATCACAGTTTTTATAATATCTCCGCATCAGTCTCCATACATTGTTTTATCGGTATATAAAGGCCCGTTTCTCCGGTTAGGATTAAGCTAAAAAAAAGATAAAAACAGTTTTGAAAACCATTCAATATGGTCTTTAAATTGATGTTATTTGTCATGCGTGAAAGTTTATTTGAAACTTTTTTGTTAAGTACCTAATATATACTGACCGGAACCGCGATCACCTAGGCTTATGACGGTTACCTCGAGTTGATTAGCAACGCCGTAGACAACGGGGTGCTTGGGGGTGCTGAAGCACCCCCAGATTTTTTTGGAAGACCATTTCTAAGTCGTCAAAGCATACTGCATAAGCCATAATCAATCATCCGTTTAACGCTACATTATAGCGAATTAGATCTATTACAATATAGTTATCAACCCAATAAACTGCGGTTTATAACTGTTCGCTTGCTGCTTTTTGCTCGATTCCACGTGTACCTCAGAAGAAAGTTATATGTCCATTTTGAAGTATTTCAAAACCTCGGGAGTAAATGGCGCTCACCCACAATCACATGTAGCTGCGGGTTATCGCCGGCTGACCATTCCAGAACCACACAGCGATGATTGTGCTTTGCCCGACAGCCTTGGTACCTATTCATCTGCCTCCATTGGGGGTACAACTGTTGATTCTGGTGAATCGGATCGGAGAGTGCATGTTGCATCTGCTCAACGACCAGGAACGTCTCCTAACACAGCTACACATTCTACATAGTAATGTACCAAAGGTTGGGGTACAAGTGAATGATTTGATTGCCTATACTTGAAGTCTCTGAATGCTGTTGAAAGGACACTTAATTTGAGCTAGCAAAGCTTATACTAGTAATGCAATTAGTGAGAGGTCTTTTAGCGCCCCATATGGAGACTGAAGACATGGCTGAGAAGTACAATGAACCATGCAAATTGGTGCATGGTTCTACATGTCCACAAGACTGAAACAGATTTGTTAGACCTTAAACACATTGGCAATGAGTTTATTAGTCGTAATTCAAGCAGGCAGCACATTTTTGGGCAATTTGTGTAATACTCACTGTATTCATGATGTGGAAGTTATGAATATAGATTACGCCCCCACAATTTAAGCACCCCAAAGCTAGGCAAAGCAAAAAAGTTGTCTACGGCACTGATTAGGTTAGCCGCCGAAATTTGCACGTGCATGTGCGGCGAATCGGCGATCGACCATAGACCTTATTCGACAAAGGATGAATTTCGTTGTAGTGACGTTAAATGGGATATACGGTATTTCTCCAATACTATGCTTTCAATGCATAAGTACTGGAGGAATACCGTAAAAAATAATCCAATTCAAGGGAAATAAACGAAATTCATCGTTTGTCGAATAAGGTCTATAAGTGATTGGGCAAGCACAATGAATAATCATGATTATGTATAAGATAGGTGGCAGTGTTTAAAAGATGCATGTTTCCCTTGCATTCCAAGGAAAATCGGAGAAACACCAGATTTTTGTTTTTCCCATTAGATTATACATTGGCGGTCATCTTGCGATTTATTTAACGTTAAATATGTACGATAAATCAGTCTGGCTGATGTACTTTATAACGTATACCAAAGCCTCTGCATCAGGCCCAAACCACACTCCTCCCCCTCCCATGTTATGGCAGCAGGACTAATGCTTGCTGGCATAGTCACATTAGTCCAAAAAGGCCCATGTCATCACCACCAAAACACGTCCCTGCACACAATGTGTGGTTTGTATATAACCTGATGATGCATGTGTGCATGCGTGATTGTAGAATGTTTTAAAAGCCCATGCATGCAGACATGTGAAATGCTCTGACAGTTTCAGTTCGTTCACTGCATGCCATGCACTAGGTTCTGGCAGCTCTTACGGATCCTCAGAGATAAATCAGCGGCCTTGTTTCTTGGGCCTACATGTACATGTAGTTGTGGGTTATATATCAATATAATATGTGATAATAGCCCACATATGTAATAATAGCCCATACTCACTATCAGATGGACACCCGATCTTCAAAACTTTATGACGTTGAGTTGTGCTTCCTCCTCGGTAATTCGACCTCATGCAGCGAAGACTTCAGGCAAATTGTTCATACCGGTATAGCTGTTACCGATAAAAAGGATGCCTCGTGGAATACTGCCATCTTAAGAGCATTTTCACAATGGTTTGGTACACAAGCAGACTATGGTTATATATACGAACTGTATACCTTTGGGAAAAGCGCACATAATTTAATTATGTGTGCTTTTCCCAAAGTTATGCAGTTCGTATAACCATAGTCTGCATGCTTGCAGTGGCGGATGATTACATAACCGCTACGCGATATCAGGCTGAAAATTATTCCATTGGATGGAATAATCGAATTCATAACGTCAGCTTTGGAGAATCCACAGGCGTTTTGCGGTATTGGATTGCTTCAGTAAAGTTTTATGTTAGAGCTTTGCGAATTTTAGTGCGTAGTGATGTGTGGTAGATAAATACACACCCAATTCTTCACGGCATCTGAGGTGCCGGCCGCCCCGTGTTCGTATTAATTGGAAGGGCTCTTATAGTTTGAACCTGCATATTGTTTTGAAGACAATATTGAGAAGATCCATACCATGGTACTTATGTAGAATGACAACTAAGAAACATTTGAGGAATCATTTAAGAATGGCATTAATAAGCATATAAACTAGGAATCATAATTGGCATCAAGGTTTGTGAGTCAGTTGTGACACAGTCAGCAATTTAATTTGCATTATTAAATTAATCTGTGCCAGCAGATAACTGAGAAATGCTCTTATAAGAAAATGTTTGTAAACAAAGCTTAAAATTAATAGTTTTAATAATAGTTATCAAAGGTGAGACCATTGCAAAGATAGTCGCCTTCTGGGTCCTTTGCTTTGGGCCGCCATGATAAAAAATACAAGTGAAGTTTATTTCATGTATTCTTTTACACACATATCCCATAGCTATGTTGGTGCCCAGTGCCCAGACCACTCCTCCACCTGCACCTTTTTGGATTGTCCCATTTTTTACATGTACATGTACTTCATCAACAGATCCAATCGTATACATGTAGGCGTGGCTATAACGTCATCATGTCACAAACTGCACCCATAGCACGCCGGTCAAATATTGCATCCCCTATAATCCGGGCATCACTTCAAAATTTTGGCGGCGTATCCTTGCATGAGTTGCGCTTCCTCCTCGTTGAGTTTTCCATGCCAACTGATCTTAGCCTCTTTCACGTCATAAATCTTCTCGAACAGAATCAGTGCGTTCAGGTATGTGCCGATGAATTCCGGATGGGAGTTGTCCTTCTGATGCAGTCGGACCGGCTTATCCGAATCGTAGTTGAGTTCCCACGCATCCCCACAGGGGACGAAGGTCGCGTGATTCGCCTCAGCAGCCTTGGCATACCATTTGCGGAGCCATTCCTGCATTTCCCTGGGGTTCGCGCCGACATCGGAGCGCTTCCTTGCCTCCTTCCAATAATCCGGATGACGAGCCCAGGTCTCATAAAAACATATACGGGCACTCGGGCTCGTGGCACGGATACGCTCGCAGAGCTCCGCCGCACTTTCGAGGAACTCCTTGCGGATCTCTTCGTTGTTCTCCGCCTTCGCCGGTTCCTTGCTGTGCTCCTGAAGAACGACGACATCCCAGCCGCCTTCGTCAATCAGGCTCATGCTTTTGGCGATACCGAGCTGCCGCGTGAGCGTCTGGCTACTCGGCGTCGACGACTGCACGACCGGTAACTTACGCCCAGCGCTTTTGACGACCTCAGCGAAGACTTCAGGCAAATTGTTCCTACCGGTATAGCTGTTACCGATAAAAAGGATGCGCCGGGGGTCCTCGCGGAATACCGCCATTTTCACATGGTTTGGTACAAATAACACGTGCGTAGAATAATCGAATTCATAACGTTCGCCATATCAGCTGAGAATCTTCTGGCGTTTTGTGTTGGATTGCGATATAATATTTATGTTAGAGCCTTGTGAAGTTTAGTGCGTACTGTAGTGATGTGTGGCAGATAAATACACACCTAATTCTTCACGGCATCTGAGGTGCCGGCCGCCCCCTGTTCGTATTAATTGGAAGGGCTCTTATAGTTTGAACCTGCATGTTTGTAAGACCGTGCAAAGCTTAAAATTATTGTTGGTACCAAGTATTATTGAACTAATATACGCTACATTAACAATTTTAAGTTGTTACGTTAAGTTGTTCTAATGCAACTTACACAGGTAACCTCGTGATTTGAAAATCAACACCCACATATTCAAGATCCAAAATGATGTTTTAAAAAATAAACGTCATTATGTAAACGATTAGGAGAATAGTGCAAATTTTTGTATCTCTAAACTTCTAGTAAGTTTTATAATGAAATATGTGCTTTACTTTTTTTTTTCCATCTTGAATAATTTGATTGAATATTTCCCGTACACCCCTTATCTCTAAATCCAAAATATTATATGGTGTTAAAATACATCATCTGTGGACTATAAGTACTTTTAGTTAATTAATACTTGGTACCAACAATAATAGTTAATGAAACCACTGCTTCTCAGTTATTAATAATAGTTATCAAAGGTGAGACCATTGCAAAGACAGTCGCCTTCTGGGTCCTTCGCCTTGGGACGCCATGATAAACAATTCAAGTGAAGTTTATTTTACGTATTCTTCTCTACATGTACACACATATCCCATAGCTATGTTGGTGACCAGTGCCCAGACCACTCCTCCACCTGCACCTTTACCTCATCAACAGATCCAATCGTAAAAGGACCGAGGACCGCTCAAATGCCGCTGTCCTCTATGACGTCTTTCCGGCTCACTTTCTAGATTATTAAGAAAACACTTTTTAAAAGATCATGTGAGCTGGTCTTACATTGATGTGGTCACATTGCATCTTTTTTATTAAAGCAAACATGTACTCAAGGGAATTGAGTTGAAAGTGGTGAAATATGTATATGTTTATCTAGTACAGCGTCTAGACAGACTTGCTTTCAGATCTGTTTGGGAGTTGTTGAGCAGGTGCAGAATGAGGGACCATTCCATTGGGCGGTTTGCGAGCAGATTTCTTGGTCTTGACTGCATCAAAGACAATCTCCTCCTCTTCCGATTCGCTCACCATAAGACTTGTCTGAGCATATCCCGCAGCGTCTGGGGTGGAGAGAAGGGCACCACAAGGGAAGCAGAGAGCTCTCTCACACATGCACAGATTGGCCCATGATGATGATGAGGTCAGTGAATGACATGAAGGTCAATGTGGTGGTAGATAATATTTTGTTGCACTTTTAGAAACTAAACCAGCACGGCCATCTTCCTCACAGATTAAATATTGCACTATAAGAGCTTTAACACTCTGTCAAATATCAGTGAAGAATTACTGTCCAACTGTTAAGTACATGTACCACACACATATGGATTTATTTTAACAAGAAGGGGAGGAGCTTACATTCGCCTTTCGGCAACATGTTAAGGTTTTCTTCATTGTCCTTGTGCGCTAGTATGGCATATCTGACTCTTCTCTTGCGAGCATTGTTGCGGCTGTTGGATTAATGGGGGCGTTATTTGTGCTGTGTGGTCTTCTACCCCCCCAGGCTACACACAACTCAACTGTCTCATCCCCACCTCCTTCCTCTTCCCCAGTCCTTAATTTCTCTATCACAATTTTTCCATCCTTCCCTTTGTGATGTCACAGCCATGTAACTGCATGCATTTATCTACAGTTCAGTGTATATCTACTAAGGAAATGGCAGGAACCAGTTAATCTAGTCTGACATTTCCTGTTTAGCTAGTTACAGTTTGTCATATGTACCTCTTGTGTCAATCACCAGTAGCCCAAGGCTCACCTGTAGCTAGCCCAAGGCTCACCTGTAGCTAGCCCAAGGCTCACCTGTAGCTAGCACAAGGCTCACCTGTAGCTAGCACAAGGCCCACCTGTAGCTAGCCCAAGGCTCACCTGTAGCTAGCTCAAGTAGAGCTCTCACCTTTTGATACAACAGCAACAACAGAGCCACAGTAGACAGGTGATGGCAAAGGTGCCCCCTATCGCCACCAACATGATGTAGAACACACTCCAGTCTAGGGGGTACAATATCATCACAAGATAAAAAGCACAATGCTTGTCACCAACCCATTCACACCCTTTCCACACCTTCACATCATATCCCATAACCACATCATTCTCACCATGGCCACACCCTTCCCATCATGACCACACCCTTCTTATCCTGACCACACCCTTGGCTTCCCACCATGACCACACCCTTAAGCTCATCACTGTCCATCCTCTCTACCTTTTAGCCCGAGGGGCAATGGATAATTGCCACAAATGTGTGCCTTAGGAGTAAGGGGTGCGGCCAAAGCATTCCTCCAGAGCCAACTCCCCCTGTACCCAATATCTTTCCCCTCTTTCCTGGGGCTATTAAGCACCTTCTATAACCATCCTGTACATAAACCATACATGGACAGGCATATGACATACCACAGACAGGATGCACGCACATGTACACACACATTTAAACACACACATGTATACACACACACACAAACACACACACACATGCACGCACACACACATACACACACATACACACACATACACACACATACACACACACACACACACACACACACACACACACACACACACATGTATCCCATATGCTTATATCACTCGCACTAACCACAGTTACTGATCCTCCTGCCAAGTCTCGACTTGAAAGGGTTCTCTACCCAGAACATGTTGCACACACATTTCTTGGTCCTTGGCTGGCAGAAGCCATGCCCAGAACATGTGTTTTGACACACTGCAGGGGTGAACACACAGGGGGGTCCAATGTAAATAATGACTCAAGGGGGAGGGTATGGGGAGGGGTAACCCCTCCCAAAGTGACCAGTTAGAGGGTATGGGAGGGGTAACCCCTCACATAGCAACCAGTTAGAGGGTATGGGAGGGGTAACCACTCCCCCTTCAGCCCCAGAAACTGACACTTCTCATACAGGATAGCGGTTATGAAATTGCTTAACGTATATGTATAAGGTATTGGTTTTACTATATTTAAGTATTCTGCATTTAATTACACATGCCTATATGGGTTAATTATATACATTATTGGTTCCGAGGGGGTGGGGGGGGGGGGGGTCTGGACATTCCCCCCTCCCTCCCTCCCCCTCCCAGACCTGCCCACTGCAATGTGTAACATTAGCGGAAGTCATGTGAGGTGGGGGAGGAGGAATGTCATGTGGGATGGGGAGGAGGAGGAATGTCACGTGCGATGGAGAGGAGGAGGATGGTCATGTGAGGTCATGTGAGGTCAGGTGAGGGTAATGCCGACAAAAGACTGCATCAAATCGATACGTTCAGAGTTGTTAATACATATATAGTGGTGATCTTGGGGGATTATCGGGTCCTTTCAGTGATCTTGGGGGACAATCAGTACGTTTTGGGATCTAAAGATTTATCTGATTGTTACCAATACACGAAGACCATCCAAAAGTCAAAAACCCCATCTTCTATATTCAAAGCTACCAAACATGCTAGTTTCATCCCCCCCACACACCCTTCCTTACCTGCAGTCTCCACCTCCAGCACCATGTACTGTGGGGAGAGGGAGAAGCTCGCCCCATTCTCCGTCAGCTTGCTGTGGACATCTGTGGCATTCATAGGGGCTCCTGCCTCACTGATCGCATAGAACTCGATCATGACGTTGGGTGGATAGTCAACTACTCTCTCGACAACAATCTCCGCATGGTTTAGAGTTGCCTTTAGCATTGCGCTAACATCAATCTGGGGGATGAGGGAGGAAGTGAGGGAGGGAATGAGGGAGGAAGTGAGGGAGGGAATGAGGGAGGAAGTGAGGGAGGGAATGAGGGAGGAAGTGAGGGAGGGAGGAAGTGAGGGAGGGAGGAAGTGAGGGAGGGAGGAAGTGAGGGAGGGAGGAAGTGAGGGAGGGAATGAGGGAGAAAGTGAGGGAGGGTGGGTCCAAAAAAATGAGTGCCTGTTGTGATCTATACACCTCCATAAGCACACAAATACACACGTACGAAGGAATACTCAGATGAAGCCACACAAAACACGTGCACACAATGTACACACACACACACACACACACACACACACACACACACACACACACACACACACACACTTCATTACCAGGTCTGCCTGAGTAAACATCTGGGCATTTGCGCTGATGACCACCTGCACTAGCACCTTGGAGAGGGGGTTCTCCCTCACATGTAAGGTGACCTTTGTCTTCTCAGACCACTGCCCAGCGGCATTGGCAGTAGCCATGGCAAAGACATAAGTGCCGTTGGTGAGGCCGGTGAGGTGAAGGTTGGGGGTGGTGTCCGAACCATGGGCAACTCTCTGCAGGAACCAAAGCAGATCATGTGAACACTATTAAATAACAGATCATGTTCACATTGCTAATTAACAGATCATGTGCACACTATTAATTAACAGATCATGTGCACACTATTAATTAACAGATCATGTGCACACTATTAATTAACAGATCATGTGCACACTATTAATTAACAGATCATGTGCACACTATTAATTAACAGATCATGTGCACACTATTAATTAACAGATCATGTGCACACTGCTAATTAACAGATCATGTGCACACTATTAATTAACAGATCATGTGCACATTGCTAACTAACAGATCATGTTCACATTGCTAATTAACAGATCATGTGCACACTATTAATTAACAGATCATGTGCACACTATTCATTAACAGATCATGTGCACACTATTAATTAACAGATCATGTGCACACTATTAATTAACAGATCATGTGCACACTATTAATTAACAGATCATGTGCACACTATCAATTAACAGATCATGTGAACATTGCTAATTAACAGACTAACTAACAAACTGTTAACTCCATTTAGTTTTAAAAATATTTGTAGTACACACAATATATTTCCCCCACTACATTTTTCCTCACTTGGGTTACTGGCAAGAGTACCTCATCATACCAATTCCATCACCCGGGTGATGGAATTGGTACCTACACACCTCAATATGAACACCCAATGTTGACCCACCTAAAGATGAACACCCAATGATGACCCACCTCAAGATGAACACCTAATGATGACCCACCTCAAGATGACCCATCTCATGATGAACAACCAAATTTGACCCATCTCATGATGAACACCCAATGTTGACCCACCTAAAGATGAACACCTAATGATGACCCACCTAAAGATGAACACCTAATGATGACCCACCTCAAGATGAACACCTAATGATGACCCACCTCAAAATGAACACCTAATGATGACCCACCTCAAGATGAACACCTAATGATGACCCACCTCAAGATGAACACCTAATGATGACCCACCTCAAGATGAACACCTAATGATGACCCACCTCAAGATGAACACCTAATGATGACTCACCTCAAGATGAACATCTAACGATGACCCACCTCAAGATGAACACCTAATGATGACTCACCTCAAGATGAACATCTAACGATGACCCACCTCAAGATGAACACCTAATGATGACCCACCTCAAGATGAACACCTAATGTTGACCCACCTCAAGATGAACACCTAATGATGACCCACCTCAAGATGAACACCTAATGTTGACCCACCTCAAGATGAACACCTAATGATGACCCACCTCAAGATGAACACCTAACAATGACCCACCTCAAGATGAATACCACACATCTCAAGATGAACACCCAATAGTGACCTTCTTTGAGGCAGACCCTTGCGTGAATGGAGGGTCTGAAAGGTTGGCCTATTCTCGAGTTGTATGGATTGGTTTCTGATCGTTACGTCGGGAAGAATGCACTCCTGATCTAATAATTTTTAATGAACACAAACTAATTGGCACAACTCGAGAACAGGCAACCTTCCTGACCCTCCATCCACGCGAGGGTCTGCTATGTCGGACTAGGTCTTCTTGTGATAATCCTTGTCATGGCAGATACTCAATCATTCAAATCTGAATGGTCCAAGTTCGAACAAAATGACTTAGAACTACAATTTACCAAACTTTCTGAATACCCACACCCCCCCACAGTGTGACCCCCCCCCCCCCCCCCCGCAGTGTGACCACCCCCACCCACCCCCACAGTGTGACACACACACCCCGGCATGACCACACCCACAGTGTGACCACACCCACAGTGTGACCACCCCCCCGCAGTGTGACCACACTCACCCCTATGGCAGGACTGGAGTCTGATCGTGACCACCTATATTGAAGAGCTTCCACACTACCATGATCAAAGAACCCTGTTGTCAGAGTAACACTGTCTTCGGGTAAGGTGATCGTCACATCATTGGGGACCCCTTGGGTTAAGTTTAGACTGGGAAGTGAGCCAGGCGTTGTTATACCTGTATTAAAATAAATACAAAATAGTGTTATGTACATGTAGGACAGTAAGATGAATCATTGACAATTAAGTGAAATAAAAATGATTTTAAAAATGATAATATAAAGTGCAACAGTTCTAATTAGGTGCCATCTCTCCTATATTGGATTGTCCTTCATGCTTGGTAACCCCTTCTGGGAAGGAGGTTCACGTGACTACATGTAGTTAGGTACGTATGAAACTGTTTCACTAAAATTAATCATTAGTCTAACAATATCTAATTTTATTTGTGAATAAGAAAGATGAAATGGTACTTATGGTGAGAGAGAGGTACGCAGTCTACAGAAAATCTGCTTGCTACAATTTCATGTACACTGCATGCAGCAAATACAACAATCAGGGTTAATTTGAGGTACATATACATGTATGCAAGTATGATTGCCAAAATCTCCCTTTACTGCCTTCCCCTCTCCTCCCTCCTTGACGTACTGCTGTAGAGGAACACAAATGCACTATCCGAGATCTCCTGATTCATCCTGTTCCTGGCAGTGAATGTGAACAGGTACACAGTGGGATTGGAGCCATCCGTGTGGAGACCGCTGACCATCAAATGGAGTGAATTTAACCCTTGAAGCTTAACGTTGGGAGGCCCCCTGGAAGTGATCATGAGGCAGGTGGTATGTTGTGCAGGCAACATGATATATTTGATGTAGCTGCATACACAACACATTTATTGTACACATACACACTCACACATACATGTACACATACACACACACATACATGTACACATACATGTACACATACATGTACACACACATTCACACACACATACACACATGTACACACATACATGTACACACACATTCACACACACATACACACATGTACACACATACATGTACACACACATTCACACACACATGTACACACATACACACACATGTACACACACACCCATATGCACATACACACAATACAATATGCACAAGCATCATAATGTATAAATTACATGTACCTCTGGCCAAGTGGTACCCTGGGACCATGGGCCCTGACAAAGACCATCCTAGCTTGGTACTATGCTGCAAGCTCACCCATCCATGTAATGATGCACATAGCACCAGTGCTCACATAGCACCAATGGTCTCATAGCACCAGTGCCCCCACAGCACCAGTGGTGCCATAGCACCAGTGCTCCCACAGCACCAATGTGCTCATAGCACCAATGCTCCCACAGAACCAATGCTCCCATAGCACCATACCTTATCTGTGTCCACTGGAAGCTGGTGGCATCAGCACTTGCATTGCCATGGAGTGTCACTGACGTATCAGGAAGG
Organism: Spongilla lacustris; assembly: GCA_949361645.1. NCBI lineage: Eukaryota > Metazoa > Porifera > Demospongiae > Spongillida > Spongillidae > Spongilla > Spongilla lacustris. Next base: position 1,210,426 of record OX442428.1, read on the forward strand.
AACACACTCACATTTCCTCCAGCTCTGATGTAGGGAACGTTTCCAACTGGTACTGACAATTCCGATGTTATTGCATATATGTATGTGTGTGTGTGTGTGTGTGTGTGTGTGTGTGTGTGTGTGTGTGTGTGTGTGTGTGTGTGTGTGTGTGTGTGTGTGTGTGCATATTTGCATGTGTGTGCACGTGTGGATGTTTTTTTTTTACAGGTGTGTAGGTGTATGCAAACAAAGGTCACTACAACTATCAGCACATTACACACACAACATTCAGCACATTACACACAGTCTCTTGCTAACAGCACGAGGTATGAAGAACACCTTACAAAGTGTTCTGACGCCAAGTATATTTAGTACGTACAGTATTCCCTGAGCACAGTATTCCCTGAGCACAGTACATGTACAGTATTCCTTGAGCAACCATTCACTTGTATGCATCCACACACACACATATACACATGCACACACATACACATGTATGCATACATACACACACACAGTATCAAACCCCATACATGTACACACTGCTGTATACACACATGTGGCATAATAGAAGGTGAAAATGCAAATGTTTTTTTAGCCTTTTAAACTCCAAAGAAATAACATGAACATGTATATGTAGCTATCACTCAGCAAGTTGTAGCCTATCATGTTGCACACAACACAGTTGGCACATGTGATGCATCCTACACGCTCATTACACAGACACACACACACACACACACACACACACACACACACACACACACACACACACATACACACACACGCTCATTACACACACACATACACACACAAGGTTCTCACCTGTCTTCACCACCACCTCCACCACCTCACTGCTAGACTGACCAGCTGTGTCTGTGACAGTAAGCTGAAAACTGTAGTGCCCTTCTTGGAGGTGAGCCACATGGAGAACAGAAGTGTGTTCACCCTGAGTGTGTGTGTGTGTGGTGTGTGTGTGTAGATGCAAATCAAATCAATGTGTGTACATGTGTGGCATGTGTCAGTGTGTGTGTGTGTAGGGATGTGTGTAGGGGATGTGTGTAGGGATGTGTGTAGGGGATGTGTGTAGGGATGTGTGTAGGGGATGTGTGTAGGGATGTGTGTAGGGATGTGTATAGGGATGTGTATAGGGGATGTGTGTAGGGATGTGTGTAGGGGATGTGTGTAGGGATGTGTGTAGGGATGTGTATAGGGGATGTGTGTAGGGATGTGTGTAGGGGATGTGTGTATAGGGATATGTGGTGATTATTGTTCAGCCAGAGGGCAGAAGGCACATACATGAAGGTTCACATCAGCACCAGAGGTCTGGATCCAGCTGTAGTGCACAATTCCCTAAGGTGGGGTGAGGTGAAACGGTGTGTGGGGAGGGCAGGGTTGCAAAATATTTTTAAAATTACACTGTGACCATCCATGTGGAATACATGTTGAGCTGCATATGCTGTTGCTGTGTTCTCTCATCATACGTCCCTTTAATGCCCCCCCCCCCCCCCCCCCCCCCCATCTTTAGCTCCACACTTAGCCCTAAGTCACGCCCTCAACTTCATAGGATGTCATTACTTAACCTAAGAGCACCACCCCTTAGTTACACCTTCAGTTACTTAACCCAAGAAGCACTATTCCTTAGTTACCTTCAATTACTTAACCCTAAGAGCACCACCCCTTAGTTACATCTTCAGTTACTTAACCCAAGAAGCACTACCCTTAGTTACCTTCAATTACTTAACCCAAAGAGCACCACATCTTAGTTACATCTTCAGTTACTTAACTCAATAGCCTTAGTCAAGTACCTTATCATCAGAGCTGTAGTTTCCCATCAGAAAGACTTCATTTGCTGGCAGCTGGACCACCACCACAGGTACCCCAGCACTAGCAATAGGGGGATGATCCTCCTCGGGTAACACTGTCACATTTGCCTCAGCAAAGGATTTGGCACCATCTCCATCAGCCACACCCAACCTGGTGCAGAGATGGAAAGGAGGGGAAGGTGAGGGATGGAAAGTGAGGGGAAGGTAGGGAGGGGAAGTGAGGGGAAGGTAGGGAGGCGAAGTGAGGGGAAGGTAGGGATGGAAAGTGAGGTAGGGATGGAAAGTGAGGGGAAGGTAGGGATGGAAAGTGAGGGGAAGGTAGGGATGGAAAGTGAGGGGAAGGTAGGGATGGAAAGTGAGGGGAAGGTAGGGATGGAAAGTGAGGGGAAGGTTAGGGATGGAAAGTGAGAGGAAAGGAATAATTTGAAACAGGAGTAATATGAAAGGGGTGGGTGTGGGGACAGTGAGAGGTGGGGATGTGGGGACAGTGAGGGGCAGCAGGGAGAGGACAGCAGGAAACAATAGGAATTACATGGAATGGTTTCTAATTACATGCATACAAACCACATAACACATACCGAATCCGATAGACTCCAGTGACCAAGTCAAAAAGCTCCAGTTTAGGGCCGACCCAAGGGAGGGGGCCCTTTGGTTTAAATGACGATGGCTTTTTCAACAGCGTCCAATCAAATTGCAGATTGCCCGTCCCCAGGTTGTCAGTGCTGTGTGAGGCATCAAAGGTAACAGAGTTGGCGGGCAGCCTTAGCACAACACTGGGGGAGGGAAGGATGATGGGGACAGGGGGCTGGTTTTCTGCCGATTGGTCGTGGACAGCCAGGTCAATGGAGGCCCACGATGACTCTCCATCGCTCCTCTGCACTGTGAGTGTGATGGTGTACACGCCTCTGATCAGCTGTGGTGGGTGATTGTGTAGTGTGTGTGTGGAGGAGGAAGGATGAGGGATGGATATCAGTGTGATTATGCATGCAGATGTGTATGCAGGTGTGTGAAGTGTCCATGTGTGTGCATGTGTGTTGTGTGAGTGTATTGTGTGAGTGTGTTGTGTGAGTGTGTTGTGTCAGTGTGTGTTGTGTATTGTGTGAGTGTGTTGTGTGAGTGTGTTGTGTCAGTCACAAGCAATCAGCTATTGAGGTAGAGGTCAACACGCAAAATAATAATAATAATAATTAAAATCTAATAACCTTTATTGGTAGTTTGTATAGCAGAATGGCATGCAAATTTGGCCATTTCAAATAAATTTCAATGTCTAGCATATAATTAATCAAGCAAAGACTGCAGACTCTGCTGTCACTCTTGATGCTATGATCTAAATAGAGTGGTTGGTACCTGATTTTTGGGAGTTTGAATTTTAAAATTTAAAGTTAATTTGTTTACACTATTGTTTATAAATATTACATGTATTATATTCTGACTGTTGTTCACGCAATACATGACAAAATTGTAAAGAAAGAACGCAAAGCTTCATGTAACTATTCAACAACATCAACTCCAGCCATCTATGGCCGTATTCCTGACTCTTTGTTGCTTGCAGCCAGGAGGCGAGCTTTGTAGAGTGGGGTGTCAAATGTGGTCAGAACCTTTGTAGAGTGGGGTGTCAAATGTGGTCAGAACCTTTGTAGAGTGGGGTGTCAAATGTGGTCAGAACCTTTGTAGAGTGGGGTGTCAAATGTGGTCAGAACCTTTGTAGGGTGGGGTGTCAAATGTGGTCAGAACCTTTGTAGGGTGGGGTGTCAAATGTGGTCAGAACCTTTGTAGAGTGGGGTGTCAAATGTGGTCAGAACCTTTGTAGGGTGGGGTGTCAAATGTGGTCAGAACCTTTGTAGGGTGGGGTGTCAAATTTCATCCTGCCCAATCAGATTGCAGCAATGCAATAATTAGCATTCTTCGCGTGACTGTCACGCGCTTGCATGTTATTAGTGCATCTCGCGATGAATCAAGACGTAATTACAGTTGCTGCTAGAGACCTTGGATACGAAGACGTGTCTTATGAAAAACGCTCAGTGGTACAAGCCTTCGTAGACGGTCATGATGTGTTTGTTTGCCTCCCAACCAGAAGCGGGAAGTTCTTGTGCTACTGGATACTCCCCGGAGTATTTGACAGGCTAAGAGGGCCAGATAGCATTGTGGTCGTTGTAAGTCCTCTGAAAGCTCTGTTGAGTGAGCAGGTCGAAGCGCTTAATTAAGGCAGAGAGTCTAGAGCTGTATGTGTGGGGGACGCTTTGTGCGGCGATCAAGTATAGGATGAAATACAGGAAGGTCGCTACCAATTTCTTGCTTTGTCTTTCTAGCATGCTTCACAACCACCTGATGAAATTGAGATAAAACACCCATGTATGGAGGTGTTTGTTGCAACGTCTTACCGACACAGATGGTGATAAAGTACCAGCAGCTGCTAACTGTGAAGATGACCTCCTGTAGGTTGTAGGCTGGGATGTTGTAGCTGTAAATCCTAGATGCACCCCTGCACTTATCGCTGCTTCTATGCCGTTTTCTTACTGCATCTATCAAGTGATGTGAAACAACACTTGCAGATTATGATTGAACATCCAGGCTGCGTGCGTCTAGGAACTCTTTTATCAACTAGTTCTCGTTCAAACGCATCATAAATGAAGCGCTTTAGCACTGGAAGCACATGTATTGTTGAGCTGCTACATTTACCGCACATAATGCATGACGAAGCCATAATGTATGACTTATTCATTTATCGGAAGTATATTCATATCTATATGCGCGTGACAAGAGCGCGATAAATTTGATTATCGTGGCATTCTCGGGCCACGCCAGTGTCTACTGACGCGTAGCGGTGATGTAACCATCCGCAGCTGCGTCCTTTGGGTCTGGGGCCGAGACTATCAAGGAACACCATGTGTACATATGGGAAAGTTTACGAGAAAAGGGACCTAGCGTTTATTATAAAAAAGTATAATAAAAATGCATTACGTTTGATTTGCCATAACTTCCGAACAGTTAACGCTATCACCTTCCTATTTTCAACACTTCATACTGCACCATTTCTCTATGGTAAAATACATTTTGGAGTCTTGCACTTGCTCCGTGTCAGTATTGCAACGTTCGATACCTCACTGGGCTCAAACCCGCCATAACTTTCGGTAGGAGTAATCAATTCGCTTCAAATTCGGTTTGTAGGTAGAGAGGTCCTATACCTATCGATTTGTTCTGTTCGTTGATTTTTATTCCATCCATTACGGAGATACAGTTGAACAAACTACGTGCCCATTTTCGCGCTCGATTCGCGCCAATGATTTGGGCAAATTGCGTTCCGCTCAATGTATGGGGAGGCGGGGATTATAACATTGGCGCGAATCAAGCGGGAAAACGTGCACGTAGTTTGTTCAACTGTATCTCCGTAACGGATGGCATAAAAATTAACGAACAGAACAAATCGATAGGTATAGGACCTCTCTACCTACAAACCGAATTTGAAGCGAATTGATTACTCCTACCGAAAGTTATGGCGGGTTTGAACCCAGTGGGGTATCGAACGTTGCAATACTGACACGGAGCAAGTGCAAGACTCCAAAATGTATTTTACCATAGAGAAATGGTGCAGTATGAAGTGTTGAAAATAGGAAGTTGATAGCGTTAACTGTTCGGAAGTTATGGCAAATCAAACGTAATGCATTTTTATTATACTTTTTTATAATAAACGCTAGGTCCCTTTTCTCGTAAACTTTCCCATATGATACGACTGCGCTTCAGTTTTTTTTATCTCGGGTACAGTAGCGGCTCACTAATCAGACCACGCGGTAATAAGACCACTTAACCGCCCGATTATAAGACCACTTCGCCAATCCGACCACCGTCTAATAAGACCACTAGTGTATAAATATTGGAGGGGCGTTTTTGTGTACCTTTCTTTCTCTAAACAGGCGATCAATGAAGTGGTTTCCTAATACAGTTGGTACCCACCATGCATTCGATTGCGGGGAAAATCGACGATCCCGTACTAATGGAGTTAGCAATGTCTATGACATACACGAGCCAGCTCTAAGCTTGCTTTACAATCCTTGACATAATTGTTTGTGAAATCCGGGGGGGCCGATGGGACGCGATAACGAACCGCCAGCTAGGCCACAGACACGCGTCGGAAAGAATCAATAATAACTAATAACACCACACACACACTAACTAACTAACTAAATATAATAGGTTTGTGAGTTCCGTACTCCACAGTCCTCCCTTCCATTTATGTACTTCCATCTCTATAACGTGCTGGTTTTTTTATTACTCTGCCACACCTTGTCATCATACAGGGCTGTCTGTCTTCCACCACGGTATCCCTTTGGCACTGTAATGCTTCTGCTGTATTAGCTTTGGGCTCCGTTTTCTCTGTACCTGTATCTGTAACTGGTTCTGACTGGGATGAGGTAACAAGCTCTGACTGTGGGTTAAGGTTCTGATCCTGCAGACCCTGATAGTCATCCACCTTAGGTGGGTCAGTTAGCTGTTCAGTTCCTTGTTCTTCAACTGTTCTCTCATCTGTAATCTTGGTGTAATCATGATGTTCATCTCTGTCAAACTGTCCCATCTGAATCTGATCCGAGTGTCTCCTCCAAATTCCACCATTCTCCAGTTCTACTTGGTAGGACTTTGGGCCATTCTTGGCCTTGATTGTGGCTGGTTGCCATCTTGAATGCCCTGTCCTATAGTCCCGCACCATTACCTGCTCTCCTTCTTTGAAATTCCGCTCGATTGCAGAGGAACGTGTCATCACTTGTCGAGTCACAGACTTCAGTACAGTTCCTCTCAAATCTGGTTTCACTAAGTGTAATCTGCAGCGCAGTTCCCTTCCCATCATCAACTTGGCTGGAGAAGCCTCTGTTGTGGAATGGGTAGCATTCCTGTAGTGTAAGAGGAAACTGGAGAGCCTATGCTTCAATGATCTACTATCTGTTTTGGAGACTCTGAGAGCTTGTTTTAACGTTCCCACAAAGCGTTCGGCAAGACCATTAGTTGCAGGGTGGTATGGGCTGGACTTTATGTGTTTAATGTTATTGAGATTCATAAATTTCTGGAACATTTCTGAAACGAACTGGGGCCCGTTGTCTGTAACAACTTGATGGGGAATTCCCCATCGAGCAAAAATGTTGCGTAGTTCTTCAACTGTCGATTCAGTTGTAGTGTCTGCCATTACGGCCACCTCTGGCCACTTGATAAATGCATCCACCACCACTAAAAAGTTCCTACCCTCAAATGGTCCACAGAAATCCAGGTGTACCCTACGCCAAGGGCCTTCTGGATATTCCCATGGATGTATGGGAGTTAGCTTTGGATCTTTCTTCATGAGCTGGCATCCTACACACCCTTGTACTGCGCTCTCAATATCCTTGTCGATGTTTGGCCACCATACGTGTGCACGAGCTAGAGCCTTCATTTTTACCACACCCAGATGACCTCCATGAAGTTCATCGAGTATCCTTGACTGGTATCTTGTGGGAATCACTACTCGGGTTCCCCACATCAGGCATCCTTGTTCAATAGTCAGTTCCTCACGTCTATCAAGGTACGGCTTAAGTTCCCGGGTAACAGTATGTGGCCATCCTGATTGTGCATACAGCAATATTTTGGAAAGTTGGTTATCCCTTGAAGTCTCTTTTCTCAGTGTGAGTGCCGTGATGGGTAGAAGTTCGATTTGCTGAATCATATAAGTTGTTGCCTCATCTGTCTCTGTCTCCTCCATTTTCGTGCTGTTTTCCATGGGTAGCCGCGATAACGCGTCTGCATTAGCATGCTGTTTTGTGTTGCGATATTTGATACTGTAGGTGTATCCAGAGAGGAAAAGAGCCTGCCTCTGCAACCGGGAAGCTGCAGTGGCTGATATACATCTATTAGGACTGAAAAGTGCTGTAAGTGGTTGGTGGTCTGTGATAAGCGTAAAATGTTGTCCATATAGGTATTGGTGGAATCTACTGACTCCCCAGGCCACCGCCAGGGCTTCCTTGTCTATCTGTGCGTAGTTGCGCTCTGCAGATGTCAAGGTTCGTGATGCATAAGCCACTGGTCGTTCTTCCCCATTTGTCATCGTGTGTGACAGTACCGCGCCCAAGCCGTATGGGCTGGCGTCACATGATAATACCAGAGGAAGACTTGGGTTAAAATGTGTCAACACTGTTTCTGATGCCATCAACTGTTTTACAAGATTGAAGGCTGTTTCACATTCCTTTGACCACACCCATTTCACATGTTTCTTCAGCAACTCATGAAGTGGAGCCAATGTGGTGGCCAGGTCTGGCAGAAATCGATGGTAGTAGTTTACCATTCCTAAAAAAGCACGAAGTTGTGAGACATTAGTGGGTGCGGGTGCCTCCGTTATACTTCGCACTTTTTCTGGCATTTTGTGTAGCCCTTCACCGTTCACTCGATATCCACAGTAAACAACTTCTTTCTGAAGAAAGGTACACTTGTTTTTGTTGATTGTCAGATTGTACCTCTGTAACCGTTCCAGGACCTGTTCTAACAACTTCAGGTGCTCTTCTTCCCCAGTTCCAGCTACAATAATGTCGTCCAATAGGCACTGCGTCTTTGGAATACCTTCTAATACTCGCTCAATAGTTTTTTGCCAAATAGCAGGAGCTGATGCTATGCCAAATGCTAGACGATTATAGCGGTAGAGACCTTTATGTGTGTTTATTGTTGCTAGTACCTTTGATTCCTCTTCCAATTCCATTTGCAGGTAGGCCCACCGAAGATCAATCTTGCTGAATACATCACTTCCTCCAAGTGTTGCCAGGATATCTTCTACCCGGGGTAGAGGAAACTGGTCAACATTCAAAGCTGGGTTGACTGTGGTTTTAAAGTCCCCACACAATCGTACAGAGCCATCTGGTTTGGGTACAACCACTACCGGAGTTGCCCAGTCACTCCATGGTACTGGTGTGATGATTCCTTCTTGTTCAAGCCGTTCTAATTCAGCTTCTACCTTTGTTCGTAAGCTGTATGGGACAGGTCGAGCCTTCATGAAGATAGGTGTGGATCCATCTTTTAATCTCAGCTTAGCTTTGATGTCAGTGACCCTCCCCAGTGTATCCTTCATAATACCGGGGTATTTCGCCAGCAAGTTCTCCAATCTTTGTTGCATCAAGCTTTCCTCTAGATTGTTGCAGGCTAAGGATCTAACACTCTTCCAGTCTATTGGAATTTTTGTAAGCCAGTTTCTGCCAAGGAGAGGAGGTCCAGTGCTATCCACCACCAGTAATGGTAGTAGGATCATCTCGGTTCCTTTCTTTACCTTGACATAAGCAACCCCTCTTGGATGGACTTTCTCCCCTGTATATGTTTTTAGGAGTGTCCTTGTCTTCCCTAGGGGTACATGTGCAAATTTCTTTTGGTACATCTCATGGGGTATTAAAGAAACAGCTGCCCCTGTGTCCAACTCCATCTCAACCACCTTGCCTTCTATCGTGGTCTCTATCAGCATTGGTTTGTTGTCCTTCCAATCTTCTATCGTGTAAACTCCACCCCAGTTTAGTACTGTCTCGTCCTCTAAGTCCTCTTCCACAGGTCTTGCTCCCTCTTCCAACTTTTTAACGACTGCAGGCTGTGTCTTCCTGGGGTTGTTCTGACTACGCTTCTTTGTTCTGCAAGCCCTTTCGATGTGTCCCCATTTTTTACAGTATTTACACTGTTCTTTGAGAAACCGACAACTCTGAGGTTCATGATAGCCATCACAGCGGTAACACTTACTCGTTGACTTGGGTAGTTGATGGACTTCTGGGATTACTCCGTCGTGAAATTCAGCTGCGTCCTTAGAGGCTCGCTCCGCCATTTCTGCTTCTTCCACTGCTTTCTTGAACGTCAGGTCCGCCATCGTGAGTAGTCGTCGTTGCACCTTTTCATCTTTCATTCCGCAAACCAGTCTGTCTCTAAGTGTATCTGATAGTCCATTCCCAAAATTGCAATGTTCGGCCAGCTTCTGTAGGCTAGCGGCGTACACCTTTATCGATTCTCCTTCTTTCTGAACCCTTTTGTGAAACCGAAAACGTTCTGCTATGACAAGTGGCTTTGGAGCCAAATGTGCTGTCAGAGCGTCGCAAAGCTCTTGGTATGTTTTGTCTCCGGGCTTCTCTGGTGCTACTAATGCGCGCAAAAGACTACATGTAAATGTTTCACGTCCAATGCAGCACAAAAACGTATCTCTCTTTTTGTCGTTTGCTACCCCATTAGCTGCAAAATAGTGATTGAGTCTCTCTAAATTGCTGCTCCACTCCTCTAGGCCTGGGTCGAATTCTCCAATTTTCCCGATGTGTCCCGCCATAGAACTCGGTCGTCTTCCTAAATCCCACCCTCGTCGCCAACTGTGAAATCCGGGGGGGCCGATGGGACGCGATAACGAACCGCCAGCTAGGCCACAGACACGCGTCGGAAAGAATCAATAATAACTAATAACACCACACACACACTAACTAACTAACTAAATATAATAGGTTTGTGAGTTCCGTACTCCACAGTGTTCATCCTTCCAACTGTTATTTTGTTACGATTCATTTGTTTATCTGCTACTTGTATTCTAATCAAAGCGCATTTCGAAAGGCGGGAAACTCGCCAGTAAGACCGAAACGGTCGTATTGGCGAGTTTTACCACAAGATCCGATTGTCCCGGGGTGGTCTTATTAGTGAGCCGCTACTGTACTCAGAACTGAAAGTAGTGGTTTAAACCGTTTAATGGGAAATGTCTGCGCATGCCAGTATTATAATACGTCGCGTCCACAAAAATCGATCCATTATTAGATGTACTTGCAATCGCAGATCTTTCAGTTTTGATACCAGAGGTCCTTCTAAACCTAAATAGCTTTGCCCTTTGCCACTATACCGTACGGCACTCAGCCTACTTAATCGTGCCGGCGTGGGTGTTCCCGGTTGTATACAAATCATCATTCGCTACATTTTGGGCACACGCACCCAAGAGTGAGGGTCGAGTTACACACGCACACACACACGCGCACGCACACACACACACACACACACACACACACACACACACACACACACACACACACACACACACACACACACACACACACACACACACACACACACACACATGTATTGTTGATCATTGCAACCCAACACTCCACATGCACACACAAGATGATATAATTAAGCAATCAAAGAGGCAGCTGGGAGGGGGGGGGGGGGGGGGGGGGGTAATCTATACTACAGAGCACACACGCTGTGACAGTACATCACCGGGCCTTCCCTAGTCTCGTATCCAAACCATTATCGCATACGTACATGTACATTTATTTCTGACATTTTAGGGGTCAGGGCACCATGCCAGGCCATTTTGATGAGCCAAAAAATTTGATGAATACACAAGCTATACCCGTGCTGGGCCCAGGCCACGTTTAACGCTCCGACCAGAGGGCATCACTTCAAAATTTTGGCGGCGTATCCTTGCATGAGTTGCGCTTCCTCCTCGGTGAGTTTTCCATGCCAACTGATCTTAGCCTCTTTCACGTCATAAATCTTCTCGAACAGAATCAGTGCGTTCAGGTATGTGCCGATGAATTCCGGATGGGAGTTGTCCTTCTGATGCAGTCGGACCGGCTTATCCGAGTTGTAGTTGAGTTCCCACGCATCCCCACAGGGGACGACGGTCGCGTGATTCGCCTCGGCAGCCTTGGCGTACCATTTGCGGAGCCATTCCTGCATTTCCCTGGGGTTCGCGCCGACATCGGAGCGCTTCCTTGCCTCCTTCCAATAATCCGGATGACGAGCCCAGGTCTCATAAAAACATATACGGGCACTCGGGCTCGTGGTACGGATACGCTCGCAGAGCTCCGCCGCACTTTCGAGGAACTCCTTGCGGATCTCTTCGTTGTTCTCCGCCTTCGCCGGTTCCTTACTGTGCCCCTGAAGGATGACGACATCCCAGCCGCCTTCGTCAATCAGGTTCATGCTTTTGGCGATACCGAGCTGCCGCGTGAGCGTCTGGCTACTCGGCGTCGACGACTGCACGACCGGCAACTTACGCCCAGCGCTTTTGACGACCTCAGCGAAGACTTCAGGCAAATTGTTCCTACCGGTATAGCTGTTACCGATAAAAAGGATGCGCCGGGGGTCCTCGCGGAATACCGCCATTTTCACATGGTTTGGTATACATATACATGTATTAATATGTGCGTGGAATAATCGAATTCATAACGTTCGCCATGTCAGAGCTCTGAGAATCTTCTGGCGTTTTGTGTTGGATTGCGATATAATATTTATGTTAGAGCCTTGTGAAGTTTAGTGCGTACTGTAGTGATGTGTGGTAGATAAATACACACCTAATTCTTCACGGCATCTGAGGTGCCGGCCGCCCCCTGTTCGTATTAATTGGAAGGGCTCTTATAGTTTGAACCTGCATGTTTGTAAGACCGTGCAAAACTTAAAATTATTGTTGGTACTATTGAAATTTAATATTAAAAATATACGTTACATTAACAATTTTAAGTTGTTACGTTAAGTTGTTCTAATGCAACTTACACAACAGGTAACCTCGTGATTTGAAAATCAACACCCACATATTCAAGATCCAAAATGATGTTTTAAAAAATAAACGTCATTATGATTAGGATAGGTAAACGATTAGGAGAATAGTGCAAATTTTTTGTATCTCTAACTTCTAGTAAGTTTTATAATGAAATATGTGCTTTACTTTTTTTTTCCATCTTGAATAATTTGATTGAATATTTCCCGTACACCCCTTATCTCTAAATCCAAAATATTATACAGTGTTAAAATACATCATCTGTAGACTACAAATACTTTTAGTTAATTAATACTTGGTACCAACAATAATAGTTAATGAAACCACTGCTTCTCAGTTATTAATAATAGTTATCAAAGGTGAGACCATTGCAAAGACAGTCGCCTTCTGGGTCCTTCGCCTTGGGACGCCATGATAAACAATTCAAGTGAAGTTTATTTTACGTATTCTTCTCTACATGTACACACATATCCCTGTATGTTGGTGACCAGTGCCCAGACCACTTCTCCACCTGCACCTTTACCTCATCAACAGATCCAATCGTAAAAGGACCGAGGCCTGCTCAAATGCCGATGTCCTTTGTGATGTCTTTCCGGCTCACTTTCTAGATTTTTACTTTTTAAAAGATCATGTGAGCTGGTCTTACATTGATGTGGTCACATTGCATCTTTTTTATTAAAGCAAACATGTACTCAAGGGAATTGAGTTGAAAGTGGTGAAATATGTATATGTTTATCTAGTACAGCGTCTAGACAGACTTGCTTTCAGATCTGTTTGGGAGTTGTTGAGCAGGTGCAGAATGAGGGACCATTCCATTGGGCGGTTTGCGAGCAGATTTCTTGGTCTTGACTGCATCAAAGACGATCTCCTCCTCTTCCGATTCACTGACCATAAGACTTGTCTGAGCATATCCCGCAGCGTCTGGGGTGGAGAGAAGGGCACCACAAGGGAAGCAGAGAGCTCTCTCACACATGCACAGATTGGCCCATGATGATGATGATGAGGTCAGTGAATGACATGAAGGTCAATGTGGTAGACTGGCCTAATGTGGTAGATAATATTTTGCCACACTTTTAGGGAACTAAACCAGCACAACCATCTTCCTCACAGATTAAATATTGCACTATAAGAGCTTTAACACACTGTCAAATATCAGTGAAGAATTACTGCCCAAATTAAGGTACATGTACCACACTGACACATATGGATTAATTTTAACAAAAGGGGAGGGGCTTACATTCGCCTTTCGGCAACATGTTAAGGTTTTCTTCATTGTCCTTGTGCGCTAGTATGGCATATCTGACTCTTCTCTTGCGAGCATTGTTGCGGCTGTTGGATTAATGGGAGCGTTATTTGTGGTGTGTGGTCTTCTACCCCCCCAGGCTACACACAACTCAACTGTCTCATCCCCACCTCCTTCCTCTTCCCCAGTCCTTAATTTCTCTATCACAATTTTTCCATCCTTCCCTTTGTGATGTCACAGCCATGTACATGTAACTGCATGCATTATCTACAGTTGTATATCTACTAAGGAAATGACAGGAACCAGTTAATCTAGTCTGACATTTCCTGTTTAGCTAGTTACAGTTTGTCATATGTACCTCTTGTGTCAATCACCAGTAGCCCAAGGCTCACCTGTAGCTAGCTCAAGGCTCACCTGTAGCTAGCACAAGGCTCACCTGTAGCTAGCCCAAGGCTCACCTGTAGCTAGCCCAAGGCTCACCTGTAGCTAGCTCAAGGCTCACCTGTAGCTAGCCCAAGGCTCACCTGTAGCTAGCACAAGGCTCACCTGTAGCTAGCCCAAGGCTCACCTGTAGCTAGCCCGAAGCTCACCTGTAGCTAGCCCGAGGCTCACCTGTAGCTAGCCCAAGGCTCACCTGTAGCTAGCCCAAGGCTCACCTGTAGCTAGCACAAGGCTCACCTGTAGCTAGCCCAAGGCTCACCTGTAGCTAGCACAAGGCTCACCTGTAGCTAGCCCAAGGCTCACCTGTAGCTAGCCCAAGGCTCACCTGTAGCTAGCACAAGGCTCACCTGTAGCTAGCCCAAGGCTCACCTGTAGCTAGCACAAGGCTCACCTGTAGCTAGCCCAAGGCTCACCTGTAGCTAGCCCAAGGCTCACCTGTAGCTAGCCCAAGGCTCACCTGTAGCTAGCCCAAGGCTCACCTGTAGCTAGCTCAAGGCTCACCTGTAGCTAGCCCGAGGCTCACCTGTAGCTAGCCCAAGGCTCACCTGTAGCTAGCCCGAGGCTCACCTGTAGCTAGCCCAAGTAGAGCTCTCACCTTTTGATACAACAGCAACAACAGAGCCACAGTAGACAGGTGATAGCAAAGGTGCCCCCTATCGTCACCAACATGATGTAGAACACACTCCAGTCTAGGGGTACAATATCATCACAAGATAAAAAGCACAATGCTTGTCACCAACCCATTCACACCCTTTCCACACCTTCACATCATATCCCATAACCACATCATTCTCACCATGGCCACACCCTTCCCACCATGACCACACCCTTCCCACCATGACCACACCCTTCCCACCATGACCACACCCTTCCCACTATGACCACACCCTTCTTATCCTGACCACACCCTTGGCTTCCCACCATGACCACACCCTTAAGCTCATCACTGTCCATCCTCTCTACCTTTTAGCCCGAGGGGCAATGGACAATTGCCACAAATGTGCGCCTTAGGAGTAAGGGGTGCGGCCAAAGCATTCCTCCAGAGCCAACTCCCCCTGTACCCAATATCTTTCCCCTCTTTCCTGGGGCTATTAAGCACCTTCTATAACCATCCTGTACATAAACCATACATGGACAGGCATATGACATACCACGGACAGGATGCACGCACATGTACACACACATTTAAACACACACATGTATACAAACACACACACATGTATACACACACACAAACACACACACACACACGCACACACACATACACACACATACACATACACACACACGCACACACACACGCACACACACACATACACACACACACACACACACATGTATCCCATATGCTTATATCACTCGCACTAACCACAGTTACTGATCCTCCTGCCAAGTCTCGACTTGAAAGGGTTCTCTACCCAGAACATGTTGCACACACATTTCTTGGTCCTTGGCTGGCAGAAGCCATGCCCAGAACATGTGTTTTGACACACTGCAGAGGTGAACACACAGGGGGGTCCAATGTAAATAATGACTCAAGGGGGAGGGTATGGGGAGGGGTAACCCCTCCCAAAGTGACCAGTTAGAGGGTATGGGAGGGGTAACCACTCCCCCTTCAGCCCCAGAAACTGACACTTCTCCTACAGGATAGCGGTTATGAAATTGCTTAACAACACGTATATGTATAAGGTATTGGTTTTACTATATTTAAGTATTCTGCATTTATTTCCACATGCGCTATATGGGCTAATTATATACATTATTGGTTCCGAGGGGGTAGGGGGGGGGGGGGGGGTCTGGACATTCCCCCCTCCCTCCCTCCCCCTCCCAGACCTGCCCACTGCAATGTGTAACATTAGCAGAAGTCATGTGAGGTGGGGGAGGAGGAATGTCATGTGGGATGGGGAGGAGGAGGAGGAATGTCACGTGCGATGGAGAGGAGGAGGATGGTCATGTGAGGTCATGTGAGGGTAATGCCAACAAAAGACTGCATCAAATCGATACGTTCAGAGTTGTTAATACATATATAGTGGTGATCTTGGGGGATTATCGGGTCCTTTCAGTGATCTTGGGGGACAATCAGTACGTTTTGGGATCTAAAGATTTATCTGATTGTTACCTGAATTTACCAATACACGAAGACCATCCAAAAGTCAAAAACCCCATCTTCTATATTCAAAGCTACCAAACGTGCTAGTTGGAAAGAGGACTGGTTTCTCTCTCCCTTCACCCTGCTCATCCCCCCCCACACCCCTCACCCTGCCCACACGCCCTTCCTTACCTGCAGTCTCCACCTCCAGCACCATGTACTGTGGGGACAGGGAGAAGCTGGCCCCATTCTCCGTCAGCTTGCTGTGGACATCTGTGGCATTCATAGGGGCTCCTGCCTCACTGATCGCATAGAACTCGATCATGACGTTGGGTGGATAGTCAACTACTCTCTCGACAACAATCTCCGCATGGTTTAGAGTTGCCTTTAGCATTGCGCTAACATCAATCTGGGGGATGAGGGAGGAAGTGAGGGAGGGAATGAGGGAGGAAGTGAGGGAGGAAGTGAGGGAGGGAATGAGGGAGGAAGTGAGGGAGGGAATGAGGGAGAAAGTGAGGGAGGGTGGGTCCAAAAAAATGAGTGCCTGTTGTGATCTATACACCTCCATAAGCACACAAACACACACGTACGAAGGAATACTCAGATGAAGCCACACAAAACACGTGCACACAATGTACACACACACACACACACACACACACACACACACACACACACACACACACACACACACACACACACACACACACACTTCATTACCAGGTCTGCCTGAGTAAACATCTGGGCATTTGCGCTGATGACCACCTGCACTAGCGCCTTGGAGAGGGGGTTCTCCCTCACATGTAAGGTGACCTTTGTCTTCTCAGACCACTGCCCAGCGGCATTGGCAGTAGCCATGGCAAAGACATAGGTGCCGTTGGTGAGACCGGTGAGGTGAAGGTTGGGGGTGGTGTCCGAACCATGGGCAACTCTCTGCAGGAACCAAAAGCAGATCATGCTAATTAACAGATCATGTGAACACTATTAATTAACAGATCATGTGAACATTGCTAATTAACAGATCATGTGCACACTATTAATTAACAGATCATGTGAACATTGCAAACTAACAGGTCATGTGACACTATTAATTAACAGATCATGTGCACACTGCTAATTAACAGATCATGTGCACACTATTCATTAACAGATCATGTGCACACTATTAATTAACAGATCATGTGCACACTATTAATTAACAGATCATGTGCACACTGCTAATTAACAGATCATGTGCACACTATCAATTAACAGATCATGTGCACACTGCTAATTAACAGACTAACTAACAAACTGTTAACTCCATTTAGTTTTAAAAATATTTGTAGTACACACAATATACTTCCCCCACTACATTTTGCCTCACTTGGGTTACTGGCAAGAGTACCTCATCATACCAATCCCATCACCCGGGTGATGGAATTGGTACCTACACACCTCAATATGAACACCCAATGTTGACCCACCTAAAGATGAACACCCAATGATGATCCACCTCAAGATGAGCACCTAATGATGACCCACCTAAAGATGAACACCTAATGATGACCCATCTCATGATGAACACCCAATGTTGACCCACCTAAAGATGAACACCTAATGATGACCCACCTAAAGATGAACACCTAATGATGACCCACCTCAAGATGAACACCTAATGATGACCCACCTCAAGATGAACATCTAATGATGACCCACCTCAAGATGAACACCTAATGATGACCCACCTCAAGATGAACACCTAATGATGACCCACCTCAAGATGAACACCTAATGATGACCCACCTCAAGATGAACACCTAATGATGACCCACCTCAAGATGAACACCTAATGATGACCCACCTCAAGATGAACACCTAATGATGACCCACCTCAAGATGAACACCTAATGATGACCCACCTAAAGATGAACACCTAATGATGATCCACCTCAAGATGAACACCTAACGATGACCCACCTCAAGATGAACACCACACATCTCAAGATGAACACCTAATAGTGACCTTCTTTGAGGCAGACCCTTGCGTGAATGGAGGGTCTGGTAGGTTGGCCTATTCTCAAGTTGTATGGATTGGTTTCTGATCGTTACGTCGGGAAGAATGCACTCCTGATCTAATAATTTTTAATGAACACAAACTAATAGGCACAACTCGAGAATAGGCAACCTTCCAGACCCTTCAGCCACGCGAGGGTGGGTCTGCTACGTCGGCCTAGGTCTTCTTATGATAATCCTTGCTATGGCAGATACTCAATCATTCAAATCTGAATGGTCCGAGTTCGAACAAAATGACTTAGAACTACAATTTACCAAACTTTCTGAATACCCACACCCCCCCCCCCCCCGCAGTGTGACCACACACACACACACACACACACACACACACACACAGTGTGACCACACACCCCCCCCACACACACACCCGGTGTGACCACACCCACCCACACCCGCAGTGTGACCACACTCACCCCTATGGCAGGACTGGAGTCTGATCGTGACCACCTATATTGAAGAGCTTCCACACTACCATGATCAAAGAACCCTGTTGTCAGAGTAACACTGTCTTCGGGTAAGGTGATCGTCACATCATTGGGGACCCCTTGGGTTAAGTTTAGACTGGGAAGTGAGCCAGGTGTTGTTATACCTGCATTAAAATAAATACAAAACAGTGTTATGTACATGTAGGACAGCGACAAATATGTAACAGCACACATGATGAATCATTGACAATTATAACTATGCAGTGAAATAAAAATGATTTTAAAAATGATAATATAAAGTGCAACAGTTCTAATTAGGTGCCATCTCTCCTATATTGGATTGTCCTTCATGCTTGGTAACCCCTTCTGGGAAGGAGGTTCACGTGACTACATGTAGTTAGGTACGTGTGAAACTGTTTCACTAAAATTAATCATTAGTCTAACAATATCTAATTTTATTTGTGAATAAGAAAGTAGATCAAATGGTACTTATGGTGAGAGAGAGGTACGCAGTCTACAGAAAGTCTGCTTGCTATAATTTCATGTACACTGCATGCAGCAAATACAACAATCAGGGTTAATTTGAGGTACATATACATGTATGCAAGTATCATTGCCAAAATCTCCCTTTACTGCCTCTCCCCCCCCTTCCCCTCTCCTCCCTCCCTTCCTCCCCCTCTCCTCCCTCCTTGACGTACTGCTGTAAAGGAACACAAATGCACTATCCGAGATCTCCTGATTCATCCTGTTCCTGGCAGTGAATGTGAACAGGTACACAGTGGGATTGGAGCCATCCGTGTGGAGACCGCTGACCATCAAATGGAGTGAATTTAACCCTTGAAGCTTAACGTTGGGAGGCCCCCTGGAAGTGATCATGAGGCAGGTGGTATGTTGTGCAGGCAACATGATATGTTTGATGTAGCTGCATACACAACACATTTATTGTACATACACATACATGTACACATACATGTACACATACATGTACACACACATTCACACACACACATACACACATGTACACACATACACACATACATGTACACACATTCACACACACATACACACATGAACACACATACATGTACACACATGTACACACATACATGTACACACACATTCACACACACATGTACACACATACACACACATGTACACACACACACCCATATGCACATACACACAATACAATATGCACAAGCATCATAACATGTACCTCTGGCCAAGTGGTACCCTGGGACCATTGGCTGGTGGGCCCTGACAAAGACCATACTAGCTTGGTACTATGCTGCAAGCTCACCCATCCATGTAATGATGCACATAGCATCAGTGCTCCCACAGCACCAATGCGCTCATAGCACCAATGCTCCCACAGCACTAGTGCTCTCATAGCACCAGTGCCCCCACAGCACCAGTGCTCCCACAGCACCAATGCGCTCATAGCACCAATGCTCCCACAGAACCAATGCTCCCATAGCACCAATGCTCCCACAGCACTAGTGCTCCCATAGCACCATACCTTATCTGTGTCCACTGGAAGCTGGTGGCATCAGCACTTGCATTGCCATGGAGTGTCACTGACGTATCAGGAAGGAACACACTCACATTTCCCCCAGCTCTGATGTAGGGAACGTTTCCAACTGGTACTGACAATTCCGATGTTATTGCATATATGTATGTGTGTGTGTGTGTGTGTATGTGTGCATATTTGCATGTGTGTGCACGTGTGGATGTTTTTTTTACACAGGTGTGTAGGTGTATGCAAACAAAGGTCACTACAACTATCAGCACATTACACACACAACATTCAGCACATTACACACAGTCTCTTGCTAACAGCACAAGGTATGAAGAACACCTTACAAAGTGTTCTGACGCCAAGTATATTTAGTACGTACAGTATTCCCTGAGCACAGTATTCCCTGAGCACAGTACATGTACAGTATTCCTTGAGCAACCATTCACTTGTATGCATCCACACACACACACACACATATACACAGGCCACACACATACACATGCATACATACACACACACAGTATCAAACCCCATACACACTGCTGTATACACACATGTGGCATAATAGAAGGTGTAAATGCAAGTGTTTTTTTTAGCCTTTTAAACTCCAAAGAAATAACATGAACATGTATATGTAGCTATCACTCAGCAAGTTGCAGCCTATCATGTTGCACACAACACAGTTGGCACATGTGATGCATCCTACACACTCATTACACACACACACACACACACACACACACATACACACACACACTCATTACACACACACACACACATATACACACACACACTCATTACACACACACATACACACACACATACACACACAAGGTTCTCACCTGTCTGTACCACCACCTCCACCACCTCACTGCTAGACTGACCAGCTGTGTCTGTGACAGTAAGCTGAAAACTGTAGTGCCCTTCTTGGAGGTGAGCCACATGGAGAACAGAAGTGTGTTCACCCTAAGTGTGTGTGTGTGGTGTGTGTAGAAGTGTGTGTGGTATGTGGTGTGTGTAGAAGTGTGTGTGGTATGTGGTGTGTGGTGTGTGTAGAAGTGTGTGTGTGTGGTGTGTGTAGAAGTGTGTGTGTGTGTGGTGTGTGTAGAAGTGTGTATGTGTGTGTGGTGTGTGTGTGTAGATGCAAATCAAATCAATGTGTGTAGGGGATGTGTCAGTGTATGTGTAGGGATGTGTAGGGATGTGTGTAGGGATGTGTGTAGGGGATGTGTGTAGGGGATGTGTCAGTGTGTGTGTGTAGGGATGTGTGTAGGGATGTGTAGGGATGTGTGTAGGGGATGTGTGTAGGGGATGTGTCAGTGTGTGTGTAGGGATGTGTGTAGGGATGTGTAGGGATGTGTAGGGGATGTGTGTAGGGGATGTGTGTAGGGGATGTGTGTAGGGGATGTGTGTAGGGGATGTGTGTAGGGGATGTGTCAGTGAGTGTGTGTAAGGGATGTGTGTAGGGATGTGTAGGGATGTGTGTTGGGGATGTGTGTATAGGGATATGTGGTGATTATTGTTCAGCCAGAGGACAGAAGGCACATACATGAAGGTTCACATCAGCACCAGAGGTCTGGATCCAGCTGTAGTGCACAATTCCCTAAGGTGGGGTGAGGTGAAACGGTGTGTGGGGAGGGCAGGGTTGTAAAATATTTTTAAAATTACACTGTGACCATCCATACGGAATACATGTTGAGCTGCATATGCTGTTGCTGTGTTCTCTATCATACATGTACGTCCCTTTAATGCCCCCCCCCCCCCCCATCTTTAGCTCCACACTTAGCCCTAAGCCACGCCCTCAACTTCACAGGATGTCATTACTTAACCTAAGAGCACCACCCCTTAGTTAGACCTTCAGTTACTTAACCCTGAGCACCACCCCTTAGTTACACCTTCAGTTACTTAACCCAAAGAGCACCACCCCTTAGTTACACCTTCAGTTACTTAACCCAAAGAGCACCACCCCTTAGTTACACCTTCAGTTACTTAACCCAAAGAGCACCACCCCTTAGTTACACCTTCAGTTACTTAACCCAAAGAGCACCACCCCTTAGTTACACCTTCAGTTACTTAACCCAAAGAGCACCACCCCTTAGTTACATCTTCCGTTACTTAACCCAAGAAGCACTACCCTTAGTTACCTTCAGTTACTTAACAATACGAGCACCACCCCTTAGTTACACCTTCAGTTACTTAACTCAATAGCCTTAGTCAAGTACCTTATCATCAGAGCTGTAGTTTCCCATCAGAAAGACTTCATTTGCTGGCAGCTGGACCACCACCACAGGTACCCCAGCACTAGCAATAGGGGGACGATCCTCCTCGGGTAACACTGTCACATTTGCCTCAGCAAAGGATTTGGCACCATCTCCATCAGCCACACCCAACCTGGTGCAGAGATGGAAAGGAGGGGAAGGTGAGGGATGGAAAGTGAGGGTAAGGTAGGGATGGAAAGTGAAGGGAAGGTAGGGAGGGTAAGGTAGGGATGGAAAGTGAGGGGACGGTAGGGAGGGAAAGTGAGGGTAAGGTAGGGAGGGTAAGGTAGGGATGGAAAGTGAGGGGACGGTAGGGAGGGAAAGTGAGGGGACGGTAGGGAGGGAAAGTGAGGGGAAGGTAGGAATGGAAAGTGAGAGGAAAGGAATAATTTGAAATAGGAGTAATATGAAAGGTGTGGACAGTGAGGGGTGGGGAGAGGACAGCAGGAAACAATAGAAATTACATGGAATGGTTTCTAATTACATGCATACAAACCACACAACACATACCTAATCCGATAGACTCCAGTGACCAAGTCAATAAGCTCCAGTTTAGGGCCAACCCAAGGGAGGGGGCCCTTTGGCTTAAATGACGATGGCTTTTTCAACAGCGTCCAATCAAATTGCAGGTTCTCCATCCCCAGGTCGTCAGTGCTGTGTGAGGCATCAAGGGTGACAGAGTTGGCAGGCAGCCTTAGCACAACGCTGGGGGAGGGAAGGATGATGGGGACAGGGGGCTGGTTTTCTGCCGATTGGTCATGGACAGCCAGGTCAACGGAGGCCCACGATGACTCTCCATCGCTCCTCTGCACTGTGAGTGTGATGGTGTACACGCCTCTGATCAGCTGTGGTGGGTGATTGTTGTGTTATGTGTGTGGATGAGGAAGGATGAGGGCTGGATTTTGCATGCAGATGTGAGGTGTCCATGTGTACAGTGTGAGTGTGTGTGTTGTGTGCGTGAGTGTATGTTGTGTGAGTGTGTCAGTGTGTGCTATGTGTTGTGTGTGTGTTGTGTGAGTGTGTTGTGTGAGTGTGTTGTGTGTGTTGTGTGAGTGTGTTGTGTGTGTTGTGTGAGTGTGTTGTGTGTGTTGTGTGTGTGTTGTGTGTGTGTTGTGTGAGTGTGTGTCAGTGTGTTGTGTGTGTCAGTGTGTGTGTTGTGTGTGTTGTGTGTGTACACATGCTCACTGAGTGCAAAGTGATGGTCTTCTTGCCGTGGTCTGTAATGGCCAGCTCTGAAGGTCCATCAGCTTGCTCCCACAGATAGGTGTAGGTGTAGGCTGGCTCCTTTGTCAAGCTGGCCGAGAGAGTGGCCTCACTTCCCACCACGTCTGTGTCTCCTTTTATTGTGACAAGAAAAGCTGTACAGGGGATGGGGGAGTGTGTGTGTGTGTGTGTGTGTGTGTGTGTGTGTGTGTGTGTGTGTGTGTGTGTGTGTGTGTGTGTGTGTGTGTGTGTGTGTTGTGTGTGTGTGTGTGTGTGTGTGTGATGGGGGCAAGGGAAAGGAAGGAGAGAGAGTGAATAGATTAATAAAATTGACAATATAAACAATCCAACTTATAGTAACCACATTTTCAATATCTGTAGTGTAGCAAACTACAGCAAGTTGTGAATATCTCTTCTTCCCTAGTACAACAAACAAACAACTGTTTAGATGTTGTTTTAACCTGTTGGACATGCGACCATGGTAACAATGCATTTAGGTCATCCCAGCACCACACATCACACCAATGAACATAACATTCACTTTGAATTGTCACAGAGCTCTTCCTTATTGTTTTTATCCCTACCTGGTGTTGACGTGGGTGCTGTTTCCTGCTGCTCTGGTGTTGGAGGTGTGGCAGTGGCAGAGGATATGGGTGCAATCGTGGTAACAAGACTTTCTGGGAAGAGAGAGAGAAACAGATAGAGAGGAAGAGAGAGAGAAGTTACTTGCATTTTGAACATTTCTGTGCATGTGGTGTGAAATATACCACGCTGAGAATGGACAGTTGCACACCAGTACATGTACTTCTCATGTGATAAATTTAAATTTAGACTGCCATCCTGCGCTGTACACCATCTGTATAAACCCTGCTCGCTTCTTAAAACTGTATTATCTTATTGCTCATGCTTAAAACATATACAAATGAGCTTGGTACCGTATCCCACGAGCACGTGTAAAAACTGCTTAGTTTTTGCACCAAAGATTTTGCCAGTGCTTTCAGTATGGCCTGAGTACATAGGGACCCCCACCCCTCTCTTCCCCTCTCCGCTCCCTTTACGGCTGTTCTGCATGCGTACACAATTTCCCTTCAAATGCCCATAACCAACTCAAGCAGACTTACACAGTTACAGACTTACCAGGTGGAAAGGCGATGCTGACGTAAGTCATGTCTTGGTTACTCCCGGTCTCTGGAGAGCATTTGGTCACATCCAGGCAGGCTACTGCCAAGCAGTTCGACTGAAACTTCCACGCAAACTGGCACTTTTCGGCTCCCTCCAGGCAACACATCGCGATACACTCGTCCACATTGCTCGAGTTTTTCGAAAGCACATGAACGAAGTCAACTTTGAGGCCGGCGGTAGGATAACTCGAGTTGTGAATTGTTACAGCATGGCATCGGGGCTTCGGCGACTCGACAGCAGAAGAGAGAAGAGGTGCGTTAGCTGCAAAAGCTGCAGAAAAAAAAAAATTAACGAATGATAACATGTGGGGTAATTTTATTAATAAGGCCCTGTATTATTACAGATGACAAGCGCGCACTGTCACTGCCTGTGGGTGAAATACAGCTCCATTCTGCGCAAGTAGTATAGGTACGTTTACGCAGTTCACACAGTATTGTTTTTCCCTTTGGCGACTGTCACAATGCCATGGCATGCGGGTGTACGTACCGCTATAGCCGTGCGCACGTACTTTTGCACAACGCACCTGCTACGAGAAGCGACAGCACGAAAACAGAAGTATGTTGCCTTGCCGCCTCCATATTGCTGAAGCCAAAATGCCCTGAAACAGCTCTCCTCCGCTAATTGGCTAAGCGGATATCGATTCATACCGATTCCTTCCTCATTCCGCGGAACACGTAATAACATTATGGTCCATAACTTTTTTTTTTTTTTACCCCTCCACAACAAGAACGAAAATATACATACGTACAATCATATTACAAAACTAGTGGCCTATGTATTTTAAAACGTGTGCATATAACTTCTGACACGAATGAGATGAGTCTGATGACAGATCGATATCACATGGGGAGGAGACCGCTGGCTAAACTTTTGTGCTGATTCCCGCGGACATGATTGTTCGCTGTCATGCCGACCATGCTAAATAGAGCACCACCTTCGTCTGACTCGGAGTCGGAAAGCACTATTGATGAAGGCGGCTGATGAAATCCTGTGACAAAAGCAACTTACTGTAACTTCCTAAACATATAAATACACACACACACACACACACACACACACACACACATACACACACACACATACACACACACACACACACACACACACACACACACACACACACACACACACACACACACACAAATTTAGATGCATGCATGTAAGCTTACCCATTTGTTTTTACACCCAACAGATAACAAAGCACCCCACAGTATTACTCACAAAGTCAGCTCCAAAAGCAACACAAACTACATGTAGATAACAAATCCTTCCATGTGCACTGTGATTGCATACTCACTAGGCCCAGACCACCCTAGCTGGTGTACATGTACATTTAAGAGGATTGAAACAAGTGGGGGATTTCTGGGTATCAGAGGTGTTTGTGCTATTGTGTTTGTGCTATTGTGTCTGTGTGTGCTATCATAGGGGCGTTGTGCTCACACTAAGGGCTGCATACCTACAAGACACCCTTACTCTGAGATGTGTGGTTTGGTGGACCGGTGGATCACATGACTCAAAGAACATAGGCACACAGACTAGCGCATAAGTTTCCTTTTTTACAATGTAGTCTGATTAGGTGGGACCTAGATGTACAGCAAGCACACACATAAACACACACACACACACACACACACACACACACACACACACACACACAGAGGCCAACACTCACCTTTACCAGCTGTGAGCTTATCAACCTGGTCTTCACGGTCCACTACAGTGTAAGAAACTTTTTTGCTCTTGTGTTCCTTGCCCCTATGGGGAGGCGGAGCTTAAATGACTCTTAATAAAGCATTATTTTGTATGTACACAGTAATGACCACACACCCCTGCCCCCCCCCCCCCCCCCCCCAGGGGTGTATACAGAATTTCATAAAGGGGAGTTACATATAGAAAATAGTTAGCAGGTGGAGGGTGTGGGATGGGACGTGGGGGAGGGTGTGAAGGAGAAGGTGCCTCCCTTGCAAAGTGTGGAAGCCCTGTGGTGCAGTACCACATGTTTATACATTATTTCATTGCGTAACAGGTATGCACATTCACAATTAGCTGAACAACGTGTATCATTCTTCTAGGATGCTATACATTTTGGGTCAAGAGGTGGGTACGTTCAAACCCCCAGCATATGCCCCTAACTCTATATACATCCTCATCCTCCCCTTCACTTCTACACACATCACCTGCCTCTCTCCTTCTCAACACATCTATGCTACCCCCCAAATACCATAGAGCTAGCCCCAAGATGTTGTTGCAATGAGAGGTCAAGTGCATGGCCCAGCTGGAGTGTAGAGGTCAAGTGCATGGCCCAGCTGGAGTGTAGAGGTCAAGTGCATGGCCCAGCTGGAGTGTAGAGGTCAAGTGCATGGCCCAGCTGGAGTGTAGAGGTCAAGTGCATGGCCCAGCTGGAGTGTAGAGGTCAAGTGCATGGCCCAGCTGGAGTGTAGAGGTCAAGTGCATGGCCCAGCTGGAGTGTAGTGGTCAAGTGCATGGCCTAGCTGGTGCAAGGGAAACTAAAAGTTGACCCATAGCAGGGTTTATAAGGAAACACACCAATATGGATGCTTCCAGAGTACTAAACCTGACTGGCTTCCTCCAATTTTATCTTTAGGAAAAGGGTTTCACTAGAATACCACACAAATGGGGTGCACCCTCATCCGTCGCACACAAGATGTCCCCTATCACCCATGTGAACCTATCACCTTCCCCTTACCTCCCTTGGAGTGAGAGGTGTGAGCACCCTCACCTCCCCCTTACCTCCCTTGGAGTGAGAGGTGTGAGTACCCTCACCTCCCCCTTACCTCCCTTGGAGTGAGAGGTGTGAGTACCCTCACCTCCCCCTTACCTCCCTTGGAGTGAGAGGTGTGAGTACCCTCACCTCCCCCTTACCTCCCTTGGAGTGAGAGGTGTGAGTACCCTCACCTCCCCCTTACCTCCCTTGGAGTGAGAGGTGTGAGTACCCTCACCTCCCCCTTACCTCCCTTGGAGTGAGAGGTGTGAGTATCCACACCTCCCCCTTACCTCCCTTGGAGTGAGAGGTGTGAGTACCCTCACCTCCCCCTTACCTCCCTTGGAGTGAGAGGTGTGAGTACCCTCACCTCCCCCTTACCTCCCTTGGAGTGAGAGGTGTGAGTACCCTCACCTCCCCCTTACCTCCCTTGGAGTGAGAGGTGGGCTACCTACCTGCGTGTGATGTAGCAGGCACAGCCCAGCAAGAGGAAGAAGAGGAGGAGGAAGCCAAAGAAACATGACAGAAGCACCACCACAAAGGTCAGGCCAATGTTTGTATCTGCAGGAAGAAAGGGAGGGAGGGGAGTGGAAGGGAGGGAGGTGGAAGGGAGGGAGGGAGGTGGAAGGGAGGGAGGGAGGTGGAAGGGAGGGAGGGAGGTGGAAGGGAGGATGAGCATGACAAAAACTGACACAATAAAAACTTTAAGCTAGCCCACCATAAAAGGTGTGCAACTGCAAGCATGTTTAAAATCCAGGCCCCCACCCCAGGCCAGTAAACCTTGAGGTATGGTCAAATGGTCCCCAGGCCAGTAAACCTTGAGGTATGGTCATGCTGCACAATTCAGTGCACACAAAATGCACTGCATGTGTGACGCTCGTGAAGTAGCCACTCTCCCACCTTGTAGTTCGATTGTACTTCCTGCTGTAATATTCAAGACCGACACCAGACCACCTGAAGTGTGGACCGAAGGTGGCAGATGTGACGTGGCTGCAAGGAGTGTGCCTTGGGCCCAGGAGGAGTTTAGCGCCTCTTCCAGCTCTGCTAAGGTGTCATCCATGATATGGGGGGTTGTGGGGGTAGCTAAGTGGTATGGGGAAATGTTAGGGGCAGAGTCACTACCACAAATGAACTAATATCGTTTCAAAATGGGGACAGTTAGATAATGGTACGCACAGATAGCTACGAAATAACAGTAAAGTGTATGTAACATTAAGAGCTCAAACTTCATTACTACATGTATATGTAATCACTTGTAGGTTGTGTCTGTCCCAAAATATGTGGTTTACACAAACAGACAGGTTGGTGGTGTGATGGAATGGCCTCACTAATGCATCATAGTGGTATATATTAATGAGATTATGTGACCCTCCTACCCATATGAAAAGAGTTGAGTCAGGGCTTATTAAAAGTTAGTAGTGCAGCAGTGTTAACTTTATTATTAGAAGTTAGTCGTTTTTGTTCTACAAAACATCACAATGAAGGGAAGGGGGAACTGTTGTGTGTGTGTCATAGGAATAGCAACTCCCAAGCTCTGTATCAGTGATATATCCCCTCCCCTAACCCATGTTAGATAACAATAAGTGACCATTTACCACACTATTCATCTAATAGTTCCATGTGCAATATAAATAGGGTTCCTGCCCAGGTGATGCATTTATGACCTCACCAGTAGTAGGCACTGGCTTGACAGCAGATGGTCTATGGTGATGTCCTCTTGAATTGGTGGGCGTGGTTGTTTCCACCTCTGGACGCTCAGTGGTTGGTTCCACCTCTGGACGCTCAGTGGTTGGTTCCACCTCTGGACGCTCAGTGGTTGGTTCCACCTCTGGACGCTCAGTGGTTGGTTCCACCTCTGGACGCTCAGTGGTTGGTTCCACCTCTGGACGCTCAGTGGTTGGTTCCACCTCTGGACGCTCAGTGGTTGGTTCCACCTCTGGATGCTCAGTGGTTGGTTCCACCTCTGGACGCTCAGTGGTTGGTTCCACCTCTGGACGCTCAGTGGTTGGTTTCATCTTTGAATGTGTAGTAGTCGGTTCTACCTCTTCTAAAGTGGAGTGTAAATATCAAAGCAACCTTGGAGATCTACATCCACACATATACACACGTACATCCACATAACACCATATACAAACTGAATTGATGTTAGAAAATTTGCTAAGGCTGCTGGCTCATGGTCAGAGGTAGGTGGGTAGGTGTGGTGTTTAAATTCAATGCACATCTACTGTTGCCAACAACCTTTAAAAGCTTGCACCACTTGAGTGGAGTGTTATGTAGTGGTGGTGCTGTGACAACAAGCAGCCACGTACATATGCATGTACACACACACACACACACACACACACACACACACACACACACACACACACACACACACAACAAATACACACGCGCGCTCAGTATAATATAGACACAACGCACTATAATATAGACCCACGCGCGCACACGCACACACACTAATACACGTTGTGTTTACAAAAACCCACTCCAAGCTCCATGCAAAAAGAAAACGAGAACTGTACCTTCTCCATAATAGCCCATCTTTATGTATATCGAGTTGTAGGTCGAAATAGACTTTGGGGAACAGCCTGCAGGATTCTTTTGGCACGACACAGCCAAGCACTTTCCTTCGAACAGCCAGGCGTACTGGCACACTGTGCGTCCCCACTCACAGCACGCCTGCAGACAGGTCTCCAGGTCAGTAGTTAGCAACAGGGCCTTAATGGAATCCACGTCTACGCCCGCTCTCGGAATCGCTTTCTTGTAGGTTTTGAAGGCTCGACATGTCGTGACATCGACGTCTTCTTCTGACAAGGTGTGTTGAGGCTCTTGGTGTAATGCTACAAGGAACCAATAGTGGCAATATTACGTTCGCGGCGGGCAGGAACATTCGATTGTGGCGAGCAGGCATGCAAGCATGCGACTCACTGGGAAGAGTTTTAAAATAGCAAACGGCTTTTCAGCTTAAATGAGGTCCCTCTAGCTACAAAATGGATACGAAAACTCAGCTCTCTAGTCAATTTGGCCTGTGGTTATATGATCTTTAGTTTAATACCGGAACTTAGTCTACTACTAGTACTAGTAACTTTGTTAAACATATACCAACTCCTTGGCTCAGAATAGCGCTAAAATGTCACTACTCATATCAAACCGATCCTGATTACTCACCTAACGCTGCAACGCTACACAGCACCGCCAGGGTCAAAACAAAATTCTGTATCATTTCGTAGCACCTTTCTCGCGGAAGCAAAATTTCCAATTATCCATTAGTACATATAGTAGTATATGGCTGTGAAGACGAATAAGGTTTGGTCCCTGGAGAAATATGCCAGGTTTGTTCCCGACGTGCACTCAGTTGCAAAGGAGGGCTCAAAGACTGGAGGGCAATGGCAGGTATCTTGCAAGCTATTGTTACAAATACACCTGTATTTGCTTTTATTGTTTTTCAAACAAGCACTACCCCTCGAAAGATATTAAAATGCAGCTGTCGCTGCTAGAGTCTGACCACATCGTCGTATCCTGTGGAGCAAAAATTCATGTACGCATTGTGGTCGGGTATGTGTGTATATTCACGAACGTGACTTTGTCTTAAAATAACAATATAGGAAAGCTTTTCATTATGGGAGACCAAGAGGTGGCTCAAGGCAGTTATGAAGGGCGACAGCGTTCTGTTCATCTACCGCCTTGGCGTGAGTTACCTACCTACTGCATGAACAGTCACTGTGCCACTATATAAGTCCACTCTTCTTTATCAGCAAGCCTAATGAAACTGACATATTCTGTTACAAAAACCTTAAGACATCACCCTTATGCCTCATACAGAGTCCTGCAGTAGCCTTATGGGAAATTTGATGTAGTGACTTATAGCATGAATAACTGACTTTTTTTTTTTTTTTTTTTTTTTTTTTTTCAAGATGTAATCTGTTGCACCTTGGCAAAATTTGTTACTATAAGTAAATTGAAAATCCTGCTAGCATTGTGCTGAAGAATAAATTAAACCCCAAAAAATCAAGACTCTAACTTTTGTAACTTGACTGCAGTGCATTAAAGTATTGACTAATTGCCACCCAGGATGAAAACAGGCGCTTTCGTGTCAAGTTTTCTGCACCTGGACTCTCAACAACATCAGTTGATGCTTGCAAGAACTTTGCAGAGATTCTAGGACCGCACATTAGCATCAAGGATATTAGCTCAGCTTCCAGTGTGACCTCTGACTCGCAGATGTGCTACGACGACTCACAAGTGGCTACTCAGGCAGGTAGGTGTGTGTGTGTGTGTGTGTGTGTGGGTGTGTGTGCATGTGTGTGTGTGCGTGCATGCATGCGTGCGTGTGTGTGGTGTGTGGTGTGTGCAGCAGAATATATGTTGCTGGAAAATTAGAACATCTAGGAGGTAATGTTGGATAATTAGAATATCTAGGTTGTAGTGCTAATTAAAACTAATGTTGGATAATTGTTGTAGTGCTAAGTAGAACATCATATTAGAATACCTAGGTTGTAGTGCTAAATAGAAAATCACATCTAGTGGGTAATGTTGGATAATTAGAATATCTGATGTACATGTAGGTTGTAATGCTAATTCATTTAGGTGGTACGTCTTGTGCAATCATTTACATTCATTTTCCTCTCTGGAGAGCTATTCACCTAAAAGAGGCTATGGTTTCCAGCTATTTTCCTTGAGATTTACTACCACATTTGTATTACAACTGTGCACCTAGGGACAGCACAGCTAAGAGCAATGCAAATTGCTGCTAAGCTAAGTGCTCATTTAGAGTGCCCTAAAACCAGCCATGCTAACTGATTTTGTAATGAGGTTATCCTCAGCCACATGTCGCTCGTACTGAGGTGATACTGGTCCTCTCATTGCATCCAGGAAAGCCCTATCTTCCCACCATGGAGGCTGACTTGGTGCCCGAAGACAATGTTGTCTCCATTCAAGATATTGGAAAGGTAAATTTAAAAAGTCACAAGCAATCAGCTATTGAGGTAGAGGTCAACACGCAAAATAATAATAATAATAATTAAAATCTAATAACCTTTATTGGTAGTTTGTATAGCAGAATGGCATGCAAATTTGGCCATTTCAAATAAATTTCAATGTCTAGCATATAATTAATCAAGCAAAGACTGCAGACTCTGCTGTCACTCTTGATGCTATGATCGAAATAGAGTGGTTGGTACCTGATTTTTGGGAGTTTGAATTTTAAAATTTAAAGTTAATTTGTTTACACTATTGTTTATAAATATTACATGTATTATATTCTGACTGTTGTTCACGCAATACATGACAAAATTGTAAAGAAAGAACGCAAAGCTTCATGTAACTATTCAACAACATCAACTCCAGCCATCTATGGCCGTATTCCTGACTCTTTGTTGCTTGCAGCCAGGAGGCGAGCTTTGTAGAGTGGGGTGTCAAATGTGGTCAGAACCTTTGTAGAGTGGGGTGTCAAATGTGGTCAGAACCTTTGTAGGGTGGGGTGTCAAATGTGGTCAGAACCTTTGTAGAGTGGGGTGTCAAATGTGGTCAGAACCTTTGTAGGGTGGGGTGTCAAATGTGGTCAGAACCTTTGTAGGGTGGGGTGTCAAATGTGGTCAGAACCTTTGTAGGGTGGGGTGTCAAATGTGGTCAGAACCTTTGTAGGGTGGGGTGTCAAATGTGGTCAGAACCTTTGTAGAGTGGGGTGTCAAATGTGGCCAGAACCTTTGTAGAGTGGGGTGTCAAATGTGGCCAGAACATTTGGGGCAGTCCCCATGTCTTCTGCTTGTACTTTGCAATACCAACCAGAGGTGCCTCCTGGCAACCCCCTGACCAACAAGCATGTGCTTCATCTAACCAAGAGATGGGGGTGGGGGTGGGGGTTGGGGTGGGGGAGGGGTGGGGGGTGATGGTGGGCAAGGTTTGGGTCCAAGGCAGCAGCAGAAGGCACAGAGGGTGCAAGCTACACAGCACTACGAATACCAAACTTTACTAGCAATCATGCACCCAGCAAAGAGTGCCCAAGCTCCTTCGGAAATATGTACGACAATACTTTTCACCATAGAGCTGAATATTTATGTGCTATAATTATATAAGTTGTAATATATATATGATATATATTTTTTAACCAAAAATATTATTGAACTATGCGACATTTATTATATGTGTATGCAATGTTAGTTTTTTTAACTGTAACTTCCTCCCCCCCCTTCCCCCCCCCCCCCCCCTTCCAGGCCTTAGTGACCTCTCAAGGTCACAGCCTTGGAAGGGCCTATGCTGAGACCAACTTCCCCACAGAGCAGCTTGGAGCGTTCATCAGGCTGTGCCTCACTGATGGCAACTTTCCTGGCTTTGTGGAGGCAGTGGAGAGAGAGCTGAACTCCATGTTAGAGAAGCCAGATACCTGAACCTCATGTTCATGTGTGAGGGGCAAATCCAGCATTATTGGGCATGGGTGGGGGAGTGGGTGGGGAGGGGGAGGGCTGCATTAATCTTGCAATATGTGGCAATTAAAAGCTATTCATCCACAAAAGTTATTCATAACCTGAATGCTTTGAAGCATACAATGCCAGATTTTTGTGTGAACTAGAACTATTGGTTTGTACATTTAAATTATTATTTTTAATGCATATGCACTATACATAAGAAGCATGCATTCTGTGTGTATTTGTAATGTGTATTTACTATCCTTTATTGAATCTACATAAGAAGCATGCTTATGAAATTCTAATACGTGTGTGCCTGGACCAGGGATCCAATGATAATACATCTCCTTGTAGCTTGCAGTTTTCAATTGTCTCACAGTAACTATAATGCATGAATAATTAGTAAAATGTAGTGCATTGGACCGGGTGCATAGGACCCAAAATGGCGACAGATCATTGTATTCACATTAAATTATCACCGAAAAGGTACTGCATAGTAACATCAGTTTGTTGCAGGCCCCCCCTCTCCCACCTCTCCCCCCCCGTCTCCCCCACTACCACCTCCCCCCCCCCCCCCCCCCCCACCTTTCTCCCAACTCTGCACAAAAAACCCCCCAGGTAGTCTCGTACTTGGACCAGATAATGTCTCAGCCCTCTAGTGAGTTATATCACCATTAACGGAGATGTCCATCTGCAGCTCGGTATGACACTACTAGGTCTGGGCACTAGACGTGATCCCTAGCCTATATTGGAGATAAGCCACAAGGACAGGAAGTATTGGAAGCCATATATGAGCTAACACCTATCATGCTGTCAACTATGCAAGACTCACCAGCACAGGGTTCCATTACATTCCTCAGGCTATAGAGTGCGGGGTGCGAAGTGCAAAGTACAGCGCCGAAGGCACCTCGTCCGCGAAGCGGACTGGGGATGAGCCAGATCAATTTTTTTAATGTGACCCATTTGGTGCAACGAATGTTTGGACAGCACCACAGGTGCAATTTGACCCCAGATTCGGCGTTGGTATCCTTGGTGCTTCACGCCTTGCACCCTAAACCCTAACCCTGAAGCCCTAATCTTTTCCTGCATTCGCCGCATGCTAGTATATGTCACCTTAATTAAGGCTCCATCAGCCATTGCTGTTTCACTCTTTAATTGAATATGGTACACGTCACTGACTACATAACACACATCAATTGCCTGCACACAAGTCCTGTCACAGGGCTAGTGGTAGTTCACTAGACCTTTACAGTATCATTGAAGTTAGCATACGTATCAAATTTATCCACATATGCCAGCAGAGCTTCATGGCACAGCTTGTATTGGTCCTGGAGGGAGAGGGGGAGGAGGGGAGGTAAAACCACACCCACTCACCTGGTGACCCTGTACCCCTGGTGACCCTATCCTCCTGATGACCCTGTACCCCTGGTGACCCTGTACCCCTGATGACCCTGTACCCCAGGTGGTGACCCTATCCTCCTGATGACCCTGTACCCCTGGTGACCCTGTACCCCTGGTGACCCTGTACCCCTGGTGACTCTGTACCCCTGATGACCCTGTACCCCTGGTGACCCTGTACCCCTGGTGACCCTGTACCCCTGGTGACTCTGTACCCCTGATGACCATGTACTCCTGGTGACTCTGTTCCCCTCGTGACCCTGTACCCCTGGTGACCCTGTACCCCTGGTGACCCTGTACCCCTGGTGACCCTGTACCCCTGGTGACCCTGTACCCCTGGTGACCCTGTACCCCTGGTGACCCTGTCCCATGCTCTCCTTCGAATTATAACGTGACTGGGTCCTGCCTGTATGACACCATGTGCCTTCCTCCTTTCCACTTCCCACACCTCTCCATACCTCCCCACACCCTCCCCTTTCTCCCCTTACCACTCCCTGCACAAGGCCTGGTCGCTGGGTCCTGGCTCCCTTTATGATGTGAAGCACATCCGCTGTCCCCTCTTCCCTCATCTGCTCCAGACACGAGTGGATGGCTATGAAGGTCCCTGTGCGCCCCATACCGTCGCTGCAAGAGGCGTATGGGGGTCATGTGGATACCATTGCCATAGCAACAACACCCACTTGCACATGACAATGACAGGGCCACACCCACTACTGCTGTGGTCCTTGTTGAGCAATGACATCATCTCCAGGAGGGAGGAGAGGTTCGGTCGTCCATTCTCCGCCCAGGTGGTATAATGGTACTGTGTGACTGCAAGGACCTATGGACACAGTGACATCATTAGGGAGGGGCTTGGGGACACAGTGACATCACTAGGGAGGGGCTTGTGGACACAGTGACATCATTAGGGAGGGGCTTGTGGATACAGTGACATCATTAGGGAGGGCTCATTGCGGATGCAATGGGAGGGGCTCATATGTGGATGCAGTGACATCATTAGGGAGGGGCTCATGTGTAGATGCAGTGACATCATTATTGAGGGGCTCATATGTGGTACCACCTCTCACCAGAGATGATTGGACCACATGTAGCCTGCGGACTGTGAAGTCACTTTGGGTGTTGATGGTTTCCTGTGTGATCTGGAAGGGACCAACACTGAGAGTTGTCTCTTTAGTAGACGGCCAAAAGACCCCACTGTCCTCCTGGGTAGAAGGGAAATGGTTGAGTCCCTAGACCATGCACATGCACTCCTCCCCAGACCATGCACATGTACTCCTCCCCTTACCCTCTCCCCCTCGCTAAGCGTGTACAGCTGGACAATAATGGAGCACTTGTAGTCCAGTACCATCCTCCACAGATCTGCCACTGTGCCAGGTAGGGGGACTTGGGTGGCAATGAACATGGAAGGCTTGTGATACCCCTGCAAGGTAAAGGTATCAGGGGGCAGTGTGAGCATCAGGGGGCAGTGTGGGCATGAGGGTAGCAGGGGGCTGTGTGGGTATCAGGGGTCAGGAGGCAGTGTGGGAATCAGGGGGCAGGGGGCAGTGTGGGTATCAGGGGTCAGGGTCAGTGTGGGTATCAGGGGAAGGGGCAGGGCAGTGTGGGCATCAGGGGTCAGGGGTCAGTGTGGGTGGAAGTGGTGGGTGGGTGGTAGTTCTAAGGCTTACATCAACAAAGTTGGCATTGATGTAGTAGCTTTCTCGATAAAGATACACCCTCTTGCTGTCTCCTGCAATTA
Source organism: Spongilla lacustris (assembly GCA_949361645.1). Classification (NCBI taxonomy): domain Eukaryota; kingdom Metazoa; phylum Porifera; class Demospongiae; order Spongillida; family Spongillidae; genus Spongilla; species Spongilla lacustris. Next base: position 1,247,421 of record OX442428.1, read on the forward strand.
GAAAGATTACTGCCAGGTGCCTCAAAAGGGTATGCTACTCACGTGGGACTTTGTTGCTATAGCGATTCTTAGGCTTGTTTTGTTCAGTTTTTCCATGTTGGAATTCTTCGTCTTTTAGCTGGCACAGAATCTCCAAACTCTGCAAGACAATGCACATATCAAGCCTCATGCATGTGGGCTGACTGAGCACGATTACTGAAAGAATTTGCTTTAAAATGAATTATGCAAAATCAAATGCCATATTTTTTGATACAGTGTATCTTTGGATACATAAAATACCTAATCATGGTATCGGCTGTATCTAACTCCTCATGAAGAGATTCAATTTGGCATTTGAATTTACATGTATACATGAGTCCTTAAGTTCCTGGTAGAAACGTTTACATTGGCACCCTTACACTAACATACTAGCTGATGCTATAGTACAAACTAAATGTGCGCAATGAAAGGTTGTGACTGACTTTGTACTGCTTCTCAAAACCAGACACGCCCCCTTCCGGTTCCACTTCCTGTAACTTGTTCATCACATGACACAGGTCAGCAGTGATCACCTCAGTATCCCCACACACCAACAGTTCATTTATGGAATCATGAATGAATATGTACTGATCCTGAGAAGGAAAAAAATGCCCTCACATAATGCCCTCACATAATGCCCCACCGCCTTCACACAATGCCCACTCCTCTCAAATACAGCCCATCACATACCTCCTCCTTAGTAATGCCCACCTTCCATGTTCATTGCCACCTTTAGCATTATCTAAAACATCTCTATTATCTCAGCCCTTGCCTACTGACCTTTCATTTGATCATTGCTTGTATATATTCACAGCAGTAAAGCATTTGAATATGCAGTAAAGCATTTGAATATGCAGGCTAGGGAGGCAATGATCAAATGAAAGGTCAGTAGGTGAAGGGGGGGGGGGGGAGGGCTGAGGCTGTAGGCAGGGGTGTGGTAGCTATGGGGTTATGTAGGCAGGGGTGTGGTAGCTATGGGGCTATGTAGGCAGGGGTGTGGTAGCTATGTGGTTATGTAGATAATGTTTTCTTGTGATCCCAGTGGCGGATCCAGGAATTGGGAGGGGGGGGGGGGGGGGGCACCGGCGAGGGCGTGGCGAAGTAGTAGGCGGGGCCGGGTGCGGGAGGGGGCACCCCTCTCGCCCAGCTAGGGGGAGCGCTGTAAGCTCCCCCACCGGGGTCTGGGGCTCCGCCCCAGAAGCCAAAGCTTTTTGCGTAGAAAACTCCCCAAAAAGTACGTAAAAACTGCACTAAAAATGTAATTACTGTTCGAGGCTGGGGAGCGACAGATCAAGAGCTCAGCCGCTATATGTTCAATGCGCCGATGCATAGCCGTTGATAGTACATGTACTGAAGTTGAACTCACCGTTTATTCGTTTAGAAAATATTGAAATAGTACCTTTTTCATATGGTCACATGACGCGTGGGCGTTAATTATTTTATTTGCCTCCACGGAAATATAGCTTGGTTTTTGGTACTTTTCGATATGCTCTCTAGAGGGAAAATTGAATAACATACGCTAAACGGCCGGCTAATGTAACATACCTTTTGCCTGTACTTATATTGTAGAGCCGAATGCTATTACGTCACGCGATAAAAGCAATCATATTCATACTTGGCCCTGACCCATATATCATTATGTACGTAGGTGTAGTGGGGTATGTATAGGCCATTTCTGCCGTAGCTATATCTCTGCGCTGCGTTTGCATATGTTCGCGTACACATAGTCGTACAAGTACGTGTATACGTAGGGGCGGGACCCTCGGGGGGGGGGGGGGGGCACGGGCCCGTTGTGCCCCCCCCCCCCCCCCCCCCCCATCCCCCTGGATCCGCTACTGGATCCAGTGCATAACATGTACATAAAGGCCACTTGAGTGGCCTGGTTTGAACATGCACGTTCGAATTGGCTCTTCCTAGTCCCCAGCTATAGGCCTCTGTGTGGCCCCCTGTGCAGCCCCCCCTGTGTGGCCCCCCTGTGTCGCCCCCCAATGCAGCTCACCAGACTCTGCACCATATGGACCCTCTGACTTCTCAGCTTTCTCACACAGCCGTAGATGTCAATAGTCTGGTCTGTGTGGACTGCTTGCACCATCATGTCCAGAGCAATGAAGGTCCCTGTGCGGCCAACCCCAGCACTGCAGTGGACTACCAGGGGGGCATCATCTGAAATAGGGTGGAACTTGCGAATATGTCTGCCGAAATGAACCAGGGACATGGCGTTGCTAGGGACTCCATGATCTGGCCATCCAGTGTAGTGGAAATGGGTCACATCAAGAGGTGGGCTCTCATTGGAAGAGGACTGCTGGGTGAAGAGATGTGACACAAGATCCCTCCCATACAACATGGGGGCATCCCCTTACGTCTCTGATGGTAAACCTTCTCACTTCATACTCTGCATATGACACAACAGACACCAGCAGGACAGAGAGGTTATCTACGCTCAAGGCCCCGCCTTGCTCCTTTGGCCAGTACTGCTCACACTTTGTCTGGATGGGAGGGGGAGGAGAGGAGAGGAGGGGAGGGGAGGGGAGGGGAGGGGAGGGGAGGGGAGGGGAGGGGAGGGGAGGGGAGGGGAGGGGAGGGGAGGGGAGGGGAGGGGAGGGGAGGGGAGGGGAGGGGAGGGGAGGGGAGGGGAGGGGAGGGGAGGGGAGGGGAGGGGAGGGGAGGGGAGGGGAGGGGAGGGGAGGGGAGGGGAGGGGAGGGGAGGGGAGGGGAGGGGAGGGGAGGGGAGGGGAGGGGAGGGGAGGGGAGGGGAGGGGAGGGGAGGGGAGGGGAGGGGAGGGGAGGGGAGGGGATTTCTATTGTTTGATTGCCCACAAATTCAGATTTCACTCGGCATTGATCCAGAAATTTACCAGGAGGCGAATTTTTATTTATTTTTATTTTTATTTTACTGAATGTAAGTATCTTATGAATTAATAGCATTTTCTTATGTAAATCCAACCATCATATGGACTCTGGCAGATGGATAATATCAATTGTGGAATTTTTATTTTGCCAATAAAGGGGGGTGGCTAATTGAAAAAATAAATAAAAATTCCCTTATAAATGGGGTGTGGCTAGCCACCCAACCTCTTTCAGTTCAAACACCTTCCTAACCACACCTACCTTCCCATCTTCGATACATCTTGTCAGCATCACTATGGTTGCTAGGCGATACTCTATCAACATCCTGAGGAAGTGGGAAACAGAACTTCGTAGTGGACCTGGATCAGACATACGGCAACAGTGTGAAGCACCATTGGTGGGGACAGCACACCAATCAGACCATACCTTGGGCAGCTATGTACGCCTTTGGTCTATGAAGACCCTAACACGTTTGAGGAGGTAGAGGAAACATGGGTAAAGGGAGGGGGACACATGGGAGGGGTGTGCATGGAAGGGGTGTGCATGGGTAAGTGAGGGGACCCATGGGAGGGGTGTGCATGGGTAAGTGAGGGGGACACATGGGAGGGGTGTGCATGGGTAAGTGAGGGGGACACATGGGAGGGCTGTGCATGGGTAAGTGAGGGGGACACATGGGAGGGGTGTCTAATATTACAACCATATGTCTAGACTTACATCTATGAAGCTGGCATTGCAGTAGTCTGAGCCGGCTATGCCTGCTAGCTGCTTCAATGCCACACGGTTGTGGTCATCTGTGTGTGGCCATTAGCAGTTATAACTACCCTGACATAGGGCAAGCTATGTCACTTACATGGGTATATATCCATGTACCTGTTCAGGGCAGGGTTACTGTCAGCCACAAGGTGAGATGCCAGGGGGTCTTTAGGTATGACCTGCAAATGATACGAATGCTTCATGTGTGTGGGGGGGTGGGGGGGAGGGGCAATGATTGTTACCATAGCAACGCACCTCAAACTGTTCCATAAAGCCACTGTTCTGGTTGGCGTGCATCATGCCCACATGTACGAAGAACTCTGCTACAGGGATGGGCTCCCCTGTAAGGGACCATGGGTGCAAAGAGGTGACGTCACATGACACACTTTATTTACATGATACAGATATAAACCTGTGTTGTCCTCACTTGTCACACTGATAAATACTGTTAATGCACTTTCACTTTCATTCCTCCTTATTTTGTCCTCGTCTTTTTGTCTGATTGGACTTGCAGCTGACGTGACTGTACCCAGAGCTGTGGCATTGGCATCCCTCTGTGGAGTCAGTAGCTCCAGGTGGCCCCTCCCCCTCCTCCTCCTCCTGGTGCCACCAAAGGACATGGATCATGTGACCATCTGCTACATAGGCTTACATGGTAACGATGATCACCAAGATGGCTGCCAATAAAACTACAACAAGGACCAATCCTCCAACAGTGCCTCCTGCCATTGCTCCTATCTGAGAGCTGGCAACTGGAGGTGTTCCCACCACTGTGACTGCACCAGATCAGAGATATTTATTCATACAATAAAACACGAGGTTACAGTACCATACATCCATTAGTACACCACATACAGCCTCCAATGTCATTGCATGTACATGTAAATGCCATAAATGGCTAAACTACCATATACAGCCATGAATGGCTATACTACCATATACAGGAATGAATGGCTATACTACCATATACAGGAATGAATGGCTATACTACCATATATACAGGAATGAATGGTTATACTACCATATACAGGAATGAATGGCTATACTACCATGAATGGTTATACTACCATATACAGCCATGAATGGCTAAACAATACCTTTAATACCATAAAAGCGCTGATTACTTCCTCCAATGAACATACTGGAAGCAATGTATGCAGAACATGTGTACGTTCCAGTCTGTACAGACAACAACATCAGTGTGCTCTGGTAGGATGATCCAGTCCTTGAAGGATTACTACCACTGAGGGTAGCTCCCCCTGGTGCAGTCCATGTACTGTTCACCACCACTGTACTGTCCACTGATGGGTCCAACTGGATTACACAGGTCAGAGTGAGTTTGTTTCCAGCAATGATAACTTGGCTAGGGACAGCGGAGATGTTTACAGTGGGGGGTGGGACTGGGGAGGAGACATTAGAAATTAGCAAACTTATTTTAAAGGATGAGGTCATGACTTACTTTGAACTATCACAAGAACTGAAGAGGTGATGTGAAGACTGGTGATGGATATTACTGGGATGAAGGCATTGGCTATACAGGAGTACTGTCCTCCGTTAGATGTGTGGAGAGGGTTAAATTGGAGAATGAGGGTGGTTGTGTTAGCTGAGACCATTCCGAAAGTCACTGAAATGCCATTTCCTCCAACAACACTTGCACCATTCTTCAACCACATCACCTGAGGAACAACTACCAGTCCATTTACTGCCATCACTGTACATGTCAGTGTGTATGGACTTCCTGCAGTGGAGCTCCCCGATGGAGTGATGGTCACCTGAGGAGCAGGGAGAGCTGTGAGGGAGGAGGGGTGAATGGTGAACATCAGATGTCAGCTGCTCTAACAACTACTGACCTTGCACTGTGATTGGTGTGATGGAAGAACCGGCAGCTATTGAGGTGTCCACATACTGCTGACCTGATGCAGAAACATTAACTGAACAGTTGTACACTCCAGTATCAGTGGTGTTGAGAGGAATGAACTGTACAGTGGTCTGGTTGACACCAGAGGAGAGTGAGACTCTACCAACACCACTGGAGATCTGTCCTCCTGGTCCAGTCCACAAGGAGTTAAAGACGACAGGAGTGTCCACTTGTGGGATGAGCTGAACAGTGCAGGTGAGGTTGAGTGATGTACCAGCATAGTATGAGGTAGTGATAGGTGTGGATGTGATGGTGACAGTGGGAGGAGGGACTGTGGGGAGGGAGACAGAATGAGAGTACTCTCTGCTTCCCTTAAGCTAAGACTGAATGTACTTTGAACAATGATATTTATGTCAGCAGAAGTTGAGCTGAATGGAAAGCTTAGTGCGGACTGGCAGGTGTACTTTCCTCCATGAGAAGTGTGGAGAGGGTTAAATGTGAGGCTACCATTGGATAAAGCGATGCTGTTAACCACTCCATTTGGGTTGCTCCATGTCACCTGAGGTGTAAATGATGTGTTTCCTAGAACCATGCCATTGCAGTACAAGGTGTAGCTCTGTCCAGCCACCAGTGGTGTGTTTGGTGATGTGATGGTGACCACAAGAATAGAGACTGGTGGGAGGAGCCATGATGATGTCATTTTAAAAATGATATGGAACTGCACGTATCATTACCTTGAGTGGTGGTGTTTTGTGTTAATGGCATGACGTACGGAGAGTTCCTTGCAGTGACTGTCACTGAACACATATAGCTCCGCCTCCTCTTTTATGAGTGAAGTCAATATCAGTGTGCTCAAGTACTCTGTTGCGCTGGCCATCATATCAGAACCATTCTGCAAGATCCCTCCTGGTCCAAACCATGTTGTGACCACAGTCACTGGTATTTCTACTGATGGGTCCAACTGGACATCACACATCAGGTTGACATTGGCTCCAAGGGGAACTGGTAGTGTTGGGGTGAGTGTGAGCACTATTCTGGGGCTGGGGACTAGGCAAAGATGACCATTAGTTCACACGTGCTACATTCATGTTCTTGGTACTCACTTGCCACATTTAGAATGGATGATGTGTTTACAGTGGTCAGTCCAGGTGATGACACCACACAAGAGTACTGTCCTCCATCAGATGTGTGGAGAGGGGAGAATGGCCACTGGAGTGTGTAGTTCATCCCTGGACTAGCTGATACCACATTGCTGGTGAGCACACTCCCATTTGGAGCTGCCAGTTGGATGGTCAGTGTTCCATTCCATCCAATGACTGGAACAGTGCAGGTGAGTGTGTATGGTGACCCAGCAGTGGGCGTGGTCCCACCACCAGTGATGCCTACTAATAGAGCTGCATGTGTGTAGGGAGTGATGTGACATAATACTACTGTATTTAATTTATTTGTATCTAAAATAATAATTATTAATAAGTGAGCATACTTGGATGTCTCACAGCCCAGGCCCCCTGTGATGGCAGATAGGCCCCCACAGCTATGACAGAGATGTTGTACTGAACCCCAACTTCAAGGTTGGTTAGGACATAAGAGGTAGAAGTGGTTGAACCACCACTTGTACTTGGGACTCCATTAGCCACATAGTAGATATCATATCTGCTCACTGGACCATCTGAGGTTGGTGCAGTCCAAGAGACACTGACAGATGTGGGACCAGACTGCACAGCAGTGACACCAGTGGGTGGGCCAGGAGGAGCTGTATAGAGGTACATGTCTATAGGTACAAGACACTCTTCATAGGCAGTACTTACCTGGTAGAGTGAGGGATGAGGTAGTGGATCTTGGATTGAGAGTAAACCCTGTAGGTCCACACACTGGTGAGCAGGTAGTGGTGACATTGCATGTGTACGTCCCAAGTGATCTTCCAGTCACAGTCAGGGTGTTGTTGTAAGTAGATGTTGGTCCATTTGTCACTATCTGAGAGGAAGTATAGTTACCACCATTGACTGGACTTCCATTAATGGTCCACTGCACAGTTGTAGGAGAACTAGTGCTGGTGCAGGTCAACTGGAACACTGGTGGATCAATGTTTGTAGGTTTCAACAGATGAAACTGGACACTTCCTGTGATGTTAGGACCATCTATGTATGGAAGAGTAAACCCTTTCATAACACATATGATGCACTTTCCTCTCTACTTACAAGTGGCTGCTACAGAGAGAGCGTAACTAGTAGGGGCTGATACAGATAGGCTTACTGATGCTGCTAGTGTGAGATCACTGTACATTCCAACACAGAGTGTGATGGAGGTATTGGTACAACATTGAACACCATGTGGGAAGTCATAAGGAGTAGCACGATACAGCTGTACTCCTGCTGACACATTTAGTTGTCCATAATCTCCAGGAGTGAGTGCTGCTGGGTACAGGACTCCATTTGGTTCATACCACTGTCCTCCTGCTATACCCTGGCACACAAGAGGGTACAGTGGTCCAGGTGTTAGGTTTGCATTCTGCAGAGCTACTGAGAGGGTCACCAGGCTGTTGTTGGCAACCATCGTACCATTCCAGGTGATCCCAACAGTCTGACCTGCGTTGCATGGGCATGAAATAATGGTTATAGCACTTCTTCATATTGCATCATCAATATTCAAAAACGTGTATATAAGTATAATAATAATAATATTATAATGGTCATCACAATATCAAAGTGCAGGCAGAAGCTTAAAGCTTAGCAGTGTAGTGCCAAACCCAGTATTGTTAAACTGAATGCATCCATATATGGCACCTCATCCATATATGGCACCTCATCCATGTTCCCGCTACTAGTTGGTCAAATGGTTGGTTTATGAGAAAGTACTGGCACAACACCATTCGCCCCCACCCCAACACTTATCAAATCTGCTGATGTGATCAATAAATCCATGCAATATTTTAATTTTATTTTTTGCTCAGTGTCCAGGTTATTAACTAGTGTATTAACTAGTGTATTAACTAGTGTATTAACTAGTGTATTAACTAGTGTATTTCATGCATGTGTATAGATTGGCTTGTAGCATCATTTCTGCAGGTAATCATGATGAAGCTGTCAGACCAGTGTACATGGCACATGCCATTTGCACTAATATGTAAACCATGTGCGCTGACTAAATGGCTCATATATTTCAACCTGTATGACACCTGCCTTTGGAACAGTGGTGGCAATGAAAACCTTCCATCCAAAGCCACCTGCTGAGAGGGCGTACATGTAGATACTTTACAAAGTGTCTCCTTCCACAAGGTTCTTTTCACTGACAGGTTTTTAAAACAAACCAGTTGATTGTGAAGTCACATACTACAAAAATAATTATGTTTTTGACCAAAGTCAAACTTAGTTGTCAACAACAGTGAGTAAAGCTAATTCTCTGTGCAATGCAATGTCTGACACTGAATGATAATGTTAATAATGTTGTGCAAGAGCGTATGTGTGCGTCGCTATAAAAATGAGATATGACTACGATGTTGTTTACCGTTTTGAAGAGGGGATGCTATCATTAACGTTTTGCTCTTAGAGGGCCATGCACTTCCGATTCAGACACCACATATTTCCGCGTTATTACTGAACGGTGTAGCCATATCGTCCATATGTCGCGAGTTATTACATGTATTCATCGGCCCGCGGAGTGTGAGCCATTATATAGTTATTCGTTTATGAAAATAAGCTTCAGTTGTGAAAGTTAAAATTAAAAGAAATCATCATTCACTACTCAGTTAAATAGGATATAGTGATACATCTCAGGATTATGAATGTTATAGCAAAATGAATAGCAGGCATAGCCGCTATCATAAAAGCTACAGATAACGGGCAGCGCAGAAGGCAGTGTAGAGATAGACAACTGTTAATTCCCCCCCCCCCCCCCCCCAGTGCAATACTGAAGTGATATATGACATGTACTTTAAACGCATGAATTGCATAGGGTTCTAATAACGAAGAGTTGTATGCTTGAAATAAGACGGTCTATAAAGTCTTTAATAAAGTTACTGCATGTCTTGTTGCATTATACTGACATTTGAAAAAAAAAAAAAAAAAATGCCCTTTAGTGTATCCCGCGCGATAAACCGATTCAATTAATCTGGCAATAATATAATTACATATAACATGTTGTACTCACTATTTGCTGACGGTACTGTTGGGTATAGTAGCACACTGAGGACAGCTAGCCACAACATATTCTGCCGTTGGGGGGAAAAAGTACAACGTTACAAATTACTGAGATGACAACAGGATGTTTAGAAAGTCCATGAGGCTTATAGCCTTAAATAATAGCATGACCAAAAATTCACGAACTATGGTGTGACGTAACGGGGTGGGGGGGGGGATACTGCAGGACGTAATACTTAATTAAGCATCCTCATTGACTACAGGTGCCATTGCGTTTGACTCTAAATACGTTGAGCCACCCCCCTCCCCCCCTTTTCAGCAGTTCTTCTTAATGCCACAGACAGCAATAAGATATAACCTTCACTATGTAATTCCACTTTGCACGAAGAAGCCATAATCCAATTGATAATGAGTATGACTGCTGATGGGGAGTTCTGGAATTGTCTGGTCCCCATCCAGTGCACAGCCAAATTCTAGGTTTTCAGCTCACTGAAACATGTTGTACAGCACGTTGTCCACGCCATCACATCATCTCCTTTCTTGCAAGTGTCACAATGTTAACTACTCGTATATAGGGAACAAACCCTGGCCGCTTGGATCTGCATCCAAACTCATGGAAGGATTGACTCCCAACTACCATTTTACTGCTGCTTGGAACTCATTGGGTCAAGGTGCAATCCTAAGGGTTCATACTGAAGCATATGGTGATGATAATCTTACTCTATAGGCTAAGGAACTATAGAGAGTTAAACTGCATCTCTTCAATTACATTGGACATCTACAGTCTGTAAATGAACAGGGTATCCAAAGGTGGAATACAGCTATACAATAGTCTTATCCAAATGAGGAGAGGAAACCACACTTAAGATCCACACAAATATATATGCTGCAGAGGTGTGACAGATGAGGTAATGAGAGGAATCCAAATCTCCCTTTACACAGACTTACTAAAGTGGACCAGGCTTCAAGCTGAGTCAGAGATGTCAGTCAACAGATCTACTAGCAATTTGCATCAAACTTTTCCATGGATGTATGCTTGGTATAACAGAAGAATGCTGCAGAACAATTGAATAATTTAGTCCATGTCCATGAAGATCCCACACCAGTCCAGTATTAAACCTAATCACCCTCCCATGCAGCACTCTTTATGAAAACCTCAGCTTTTAAAGGGTCTGACACAGTGACAAGAGTTCTAGGTTGCATGCTTTCTATTTCAGCATCATTATGACATATAGTTAAAAGTAGTACCACATCATCAGGCTAATGAGGCACATGCTTTGCTCAAGTAATGGCTAGGTAAATGCCACCCTTTAACACAACTGAGGTTTCTGCAATATTATGTGCTTCTTGTCTTAATTCCTACCAGAATTCTTGTCTTCCCGGCCAGGATTCTTGTCTTCCTATCTAACCAGGGATTCCTGTTGTCCTATCTTCTGTTCCTATCTTCCTGTCTTCCTGTCTTCATGTCTTCATGTCTTCCTGTCTTCCTGTCATCCTGTCGTCCTGTCATCCTGTCGTCCATTGTCTTCCTAGCCTTCCCTGTATAGTCAGTCAGGATGCTTGTCTTCGCAGCTGATACATTATCACCTCTGAGGCCAGTTTTAAGGTGCCTTTGCAGCCTGTACATAACAATTGAATATAGAAAACACTTGCACCTCCGTGTATATGTTACGCGCAAAGCGTGGATTTGCGCAATCCCGGGATTGTCCTGCGCAAAGCCTGGACCCATGGTTTGTGGTACAATCCATGGAATGTCTGCGCAATCCTGGGATTGTTTGTGCGCAAAGCGTAGATCAGGACAATCCCGGGATTGCCCTGCGCAAAGAGAGGGGGGGTGAAGGAAGATCCAAACAATATTAACACATATCTAAGCATATCCACAATATGTATATTTAATGGTAGCATCACAAATACACACACACACACAGATGGAGTGTGAGGGAGAGGGAGGGAGGGAGGGAGAGAGGGAGGAGGGAGGGGAGGAGGAGGGAAGGAGGGGGAGGGAAAGAGGGATGAGGGAAGGAGGGAGAGGGAGGGAGGGAGGAGGGAGAGGTAGGAGGGAAGGAGGGAGAGAGGTGGGAGGGAAGGAGGGGTAGGGAGGGGGAGGGAAGGAGGGGGAGGGAAAGAGGGAAGGAGGGGGAGGGAAGGAGGGGGAGGGAAAGAGGGAAGGAGGGGGAGGGAAGGAGGGGGAGGGAAGGAGGGGGAGGGAAGGAGGGGGAGGGAAGGAGGGGGAGGGAAGGAGGGGGAGGGAAGGTTGGGGAGGGAAGGAGGGGGAGGGAAAGAGGGATGAGGGATATATATGATACCACTATAGAGATTATTTTGTATAGCAAAACAACTGAACGTTTATATTTAGTCCCATATTAACTGTAACGTTTCAGGCACCCAATTTACAAAAGTCACTTACCCCCCCCCCCCCCCCCCCCTCCCCAAACATATGACCCATGCATACTGCTATGCTACCTAAACATTACATACTGTCCCAATCATGTCCCAGAGTCGAGTCAGGTGATAGACATTTTTAGTTACTCAAAAGTCACTAATATCTAAGCATATCCACAATATGTATATTTAATGGTAGCATCACAAACACACACACACACACAGATGGAGTGTGAGGGAGAGGGAGGGAGGGAGGGAGAGAGGGAGGAGGGAGGGGAGGAGGAGGGAAGGAGGGGGAGGGAAAGAGGGATGAGGGAAGGAGGGAGAGGGAGGGAGGGAGGAGGGAGAGGTAGGAGGGAAGGAGGGAGAGAGGTGGGAGGGAAGGAGGGGTAGGGAGGGGGAGGGAAGGAGGGGGAGGGAAAGAGGGAAGGAGGGGGAGGGAAGGAGGGGGAGGGAAGGAGGGGGAGGGAGGGAGGGAGGAGGGAAGGAGGGGGAGGGAGGGAGGGAGGAGGGAGGGAGGGAGGAGGGAGGGAGGGAGGAGGGAAGGAGGGGGAGGGAGGTAGGAGGGAGGGAGGGAGAGAGGGAGGAGGGAGGGAGAAAGGGGGAGGGAAGGAGGGGGAGGGAAGGAGGGGGAGGGAAAGAGGGATGAGGGAAGGAGGGGGAGGGAAGGAGGGGGAGGGAAAGAGGGATGAGGGAAGGAGGGGGAGGGAGGGAGGAGGGAGGGAGAGAGGGAGGAGGGAAGGAGGGGGACGGAGGGAGGAGGGAGGGAGAGAGGGGGGGTGAAGGAAGATCCAAACAATATTAACACATATCTAAGCATATCCACAATATGTATATTTAATGGTAGCATCACAAACACACACACACACACAGATGGAGTGTGAGGGAGAGGGAGGGAGGGAGGGAGAGAGGGAGGAGGGAGGGGAGGAGGAGGGAAGGAGGGGGAGGGAAAGAGGGATGAGGGAAGGAGGGAGAGGGAGGGAGGGAGGAGGGAGAGGTAGGAGGGAAGGAGGGAGAGAGGTGGGAGGGAAGGAGGGGTAGGGAGGGGGAGGGAAGGAGGGGGAGGGAAAGAGGGAAGGAGGGGGAGGGAAGGAGGGGGAGGGAAAGAGGGAAGGAGGGGGAGGGAAGGAGGGGGAGGGAAGGAGGGGGAGGGAAGGAGGGGGAGGGAAGGAGGGGGAGGGAAGGAGGGGGAGGGAAGGAGGGGGAGGGAAGGTTGGGGAGGGAAGGAGGGGGAGGGAAAGAGGGATGAGGGATATATATGATACCACTATAGAGATTATTTTGTATAGCAAAACAACTGAACGTTTATATTTAGTCCCATATTAACTGTAACGTTTCAGGCACCCAATTTACAAAAGTCACTTACCCCCCCCCCCCCCCCCCCTCCCCAAACATATGACCCATGCATACTGCTATGCTACCTAAACATTACATACTGTCCCAATCATGTCCCAGAGTCTATTGTTTGAGTCAGGTGATAGACATTTTTAGTTACTCAAAAGTCACTAACCCCCCCCCCCCCTCCATATGTACTGCTATGCTACCTAAACATTACATACTGTCCCAATCATGTCCCAGAGTAGGGGAAACACTTCACTGTCTATTGTTTGAGTTAGATGATAGAAATGTTTAGTTACAAAGACCACACCCACAGGACTCTTTTTGCCGCTAAGTTGATTAACCCTTCGAACTCTTACAAAGACCACACCCACAGGGCTATTTTTGCCGTTAAGTTGATTAACCCTTCACACTCTTAATACAAAGAGCACACACACACACACAGATGGAGTGTGAGGGAGAGGGAGGAAGAGAAGGAGGAGGGAGGAGGAAAGGAGGGGGAGGGTGGGAGGGAGGGAGGGAGAGAGGGAGGAGGGAAGGAGTGAGAGAGGTAGGAGGGAAGGAGGGGTAGGGAGGGGGAGGGAAGGAGGGGGAGGGAAGGAGGGGGAGGGAAGGGGGGGGAGGGAAGGAGGGAAGGAGGGGGAGGGAAGGAGGGAAGGAGGGAAGGAGGGGGAGGGAAAGAGGGAAGGAGGGGGAGGGAAGGAGGGGGAGGGGGAGGGAAGGAGGGGGAGGGGGAGGGAAGGAGGGGGAGGGGGAGGGAAGGAGGGGGAGGGGGAGGGAAGGAGGGGGAGGGGGAGGGGAGGAGGGGGAGGGGGAGAGAAGGAGGGGGAGGGGGAGGGAAGGAGGGGGATGGAAGGAGGGAAGGAGGGGGAGGGAAAGAGGGAAGGAGGGGGAGGGAAGGAGGGGGAGGGAAAGAGGGAAGGGGGGAGAGGGAAGGAGGGGGAGGGGGAGGGAAGGAGGGAAAGAGGGATGAGGGAAGGAGGGGGAGGGAAAGAGGGAAGGAGGGGGAGGGGGAGGGAAGGAGGGAAAGAGGGATGAGGGAAGGAGGGGGAGGGAGAGCGGGATGAGGGAGAGAGGGAGGAGGCTATGTACTTTAACCCTTGACACTCTTAACACACTTACTGGGCTGTTTCTCTCGGCTATGTCGTTTAACCCCCGACACTATTAACACACACACAGGCTGTTTCTCTCGGCTATGTCATTTAACCCCTGACACTCTTAACACAACCACTGGGCTGCTTCTCTCGGCTATGTACTTTAACCCCTGACACTCTTAACACACCCACAAGGCTGCTTCTTTCGGCTATGTGCCTTAACCCCTGACACTCTTACAAAGACCACACCCACAGGGCTATTTTTGCCGTTAAGTTGATTAACCCTTCACACTCTTAATACAAAGAGCACACACGCACAGGGCCCTTTTTATGGTTAAGTTGCTTAAAACCTTCTTGTAAAAGCTAGTTGGGCTTGCGCGACCTTCGTATTTTGGCGGAACGTGGTACCTGGAACGTTTCCGCTAAACGCGAAGGTCGGGCTATGCCTAACTAGAACACCTACAAGACCATTTTTATACTCCGCAATTGCGCAATGTAAGCCACACCAACACGACAAATTGCATCCTTGCAAGCCAAGCAACACACATTCACTTCACAACTTACGGAAGGTTCTAAATGTTTAGTAGCGATCTAGCTCGAGGGAGGGATCATAATTTTGAACCTGCGTCGCGTGAGCTATAAGAGTCTGAGAACGAGTAACGCAGTCAATTAATTTTGCGCATGCGTATGTTGTATTTAGGTTTTTGAGCTACAAAACGAGAGTTTTAGCACCCAAAAATACAGGACTAGTCTTTTTATAAGCTACCTACTATGCGGCGTTCATAAAATACCGTGCTGTTGTAAATAAAGTTAATTAATTTTAATTAATAATTAGCCATTTTGAAAGTATGATAAATCATAGAAAAATCAGAAAAATATATTGGTGAAGTCAGGATTTTAATATCATCATACTATAGTAACTTATTATTCATGTCCTCAATTGCTGGCCATGGTACAAGTATCTGTCACCTTCAGATCTTCCCGAATCACCTTAGCACGACTTTCTATTTCGTTTTGGTTTGGGGTGCGCACTTTTAGCAACCTAGGTGGAAGCTTTTTGGTCTTGCTAGATACACCAAGCGTCTGCAAATTTTCTTTACTCCACTTTTTACATGGTATGTTATAAAGAGCCAAATAATTGTGTTCTACACACATGAGGCCTTGGTACAGACCACAAACTTCGTATTCAGATTCAGTGGGATGGACCCCCACAGAGCTGCCCTTGAGACCAGCCTGCAGAGGTCCACGGTGGAAATCATCAGAAGCATCCATGTGGCCAGTGACCTCACTTGAGTTTGATTTTGGTGGATAAGTATCCTCATATAATGCGTAGTCACTTCCAAATGACCTGTCCCTGTCTCCATGCTCATGATCAGCACAAAGATTTATTTCCGCACTTACATCATTCGAAGATGTCTCTTCTGTGACTCCAGCTCTGATTAAAGGTGGATCAACCTTGCATGTAAGGTCTTTAATTTCAGGCGGGCAACCATTATTGCATCTAAAATCTTGCGGCAGTATTAGATTGGCAGGTTTTAGTCCACTTTTGCTCTGAGGAGATACATTAGACTGGCTGTTATCAGCGTTCCCCACTTTGGGGGTTAGCTGTTCTAAGTTGACGTAATTTTCCGGCAACCTGCTTTGGTCTTGTATGATCAATGCTTGTAGTGATCTCTCCTCACCTTTACTTGAGTTCGAATTTGGTTTATCATAAGGTACATCATAAATATCCCTTCTTAAAGTGCAGCTTGCCTGAGGTGAACCCAACAGTACAGTTGCAACAAGTGTCTCAGTTTGTTCCAATTCAATGCTTTGTTGTGTGTTGATATTATATGTCAGTGCCTTCATTTTCTTCACATGGATGTACCCTGTGTAACAATAGGAATGTACACCTTGTGCAGTAGGTACAGCTGCTTTACCTGGTCATTTAGTTTTAAAATCTTTAGCATAAATGCTCACTCAAGTAAGCATAACCACTAGATCTAATTAACACATGCATTAAGTCTGCATGTACCCTCACCCTACATACATGCACCACAACTTACGCCTTCGTATTTTGCAGTAATGTGCCAGACTGACAGCAGATGCTATCCCCCAAACTGCTACCCCTATTGTGCACACCACTAACCCCAATATCATCACATAGAAGCTTGCACCCTCTGGATAAGCTGCAGGGAAAGTGGTGGTTGTGGGCACAGTTATCTGGGTTCTTAAAACTAACAAAGTTAGATACCTGCAATGTTTGAGATCGCTGGAGTTGAAGGAGAGGCAATGGGAGAAAACATCTCACAAAGTGTTCCCGTGTACCCAGGTGGACAGGTGCACACTGATCCACCGCAGGTGCCTCCATTTTGACACAGACATGCTGCATCAGTAGAAGGACATTGATGCAGTTATATATTTTTATTGGAATGATATCCACTGACTTGTACAGTTGGTCCCTCCATACACCACACTTCCACTGCAGTTGCATTCACAGGTATCACTTCTCAGCACACCACCATTCTGACAGCCCAGGGGACATGGGACTTGAGTTGTAAGGTGTTATACACTGATAGCAAGGTATAATGTTAGGTTCTTACCACATGTTCTGTTCCCGTCAGGATAAGATGATGGTGGACATGCAGTAGTACAGGTGATACCATCAGACATGTAGTAATTGCAACAGGCTGAGGTGAAGTTACTCCCGCTAGGGGGGAGGGATGTATCCGTTATGTAGCACAGTGGTTGAGCACATCCACTACAGGCTGAAAAACAAACATATCATTTGTACTTCACCTCATTGTATATAGTAACTAACCGCTGCAATGGTTGACCGTATCAGTGTACCGTGGTGGAGACATGAAGTCACTGTTTAGGCAGTAAGAACAGTTTGTTGTGATGGAGGCATTGATTTTAAGTGAATTCGCCATCAGAGTCTGTTGGTCATACGATGCTAAGTCCAAGATGGTCGACGTAGCATTCCACACCGAGCTGACACACTCAAACTCGAACTGGCCGTACTGCGGTGTTCCTCCATTAGATGATATAAAGTACGCCACTATCGAGACGAAGCGATACTGGTCACGTATGCCAGAGCTCGACAGACACACGACGCGAAACATGAACCCCGCTGGCGACATCTGCAGCGTAATGGTCTGTATTCCTTGTGAACCATTTAAGTTGCTGGCTATCAAGGTCGCCACTTGAGTGGACGAAGGAGGACCGCTACATCCCGCCTGCTGGGCTTCGAGTAGGGGAGGGCTGAACAGAAGGACCACGGATAGCTGTAAAAAAGCGTGGTTATACATCATACAGTTTGCACCTTTGCGACATGCATATAAAAGTCCTATATGACGTAATATATCCGGTTGCGACGCAATAAATCATTAAATGAGTGGCTTTCTATGTACCAGGCAGGACCAGCGTAACTATTGTTCGACACTTCTGAGTTGCTAATGATCATGCACAAAGAAAATAAGTTTTTTAAATTTTAAAAACGAACTTTGTCTAGCCTGATGCCAGCCAGCTGGAAAACGACCAAAGAAATAGTAAGCCCTGCAATGGCGTTCACTTGTATGAAGTTTCTCATTGTGTTAGGGTTCTTTTTGCTGTGTATGAGTGCATAATTATCATTTATTGCAACTGAAAGACTCGTCATCCTAACCAGCATCGCAAAAAGATGAAAGTGATGACCATGAAGACAAGGGAGATGAATGAAATTAGCGGAATGGATGCAAACATGTATGAAGACATGCATGCATGTATGCAGTAAAACGAATTAGGTAGCCCTGTGTACTCATATGTGTATATAGTGCTATAAAACCAAGTCCTCTGACTGCCAAAGGTCATAGCACATGGTTGGTCGGTTTTAGTGTAAAGCTTGCTGTTATACAATGTATGCAGTATGTAATATAAGGTTGCAGTCAGCAATTGGCACTGAAGGTAAAAGTTTACAAGCAATCATTTAAATTCATTCAGTATATTTTAAACAAATAATTTGATGACAAGCAACATATGAACTGTGCATTATTATACCAGGGGTATGTTATTATTACGTATAATATCAGGCATTCTCAAGAATCATTGGCTGCTTTGTTAGCAATTGTTAGCATCTCGATTGGATGATCTTCTGGTATCCTCCCTGTGGTTAGAAAATATTTTCTGAACTCCAGTGTATTCCTCAATACGCTTATGCACACTTACCTGCTTGTAATGAAGGATTTCCTCTCCTGCGACTCTGCAATTTTTTTTGCAAGAGAGACATAATTAAAAGTCACCTAATAATCGAGTGGTCTTACAATAAAATACCAAATTCAGTATGATGTTACCACATTTCTTTTCTCTCCTCTACTTCCCCTTTCCTCCAGAGGAGAAAAGCCGCCCCCACTTTATTATTTGAATCACTTTGTAAATAACTTGGAACCTCTTCCACCAGCAAATCTAAATCTTCCTCACAGTCATGCTATCCACTCATCTCCCAAATCTATCTTTGAGCTCTAAAGAATCTGAATCTTGCTTTTTTTTTTCTGCTTGGCCTTAGAGTTTATTTTTAAGAAGTGTTAGTGTAGTAATGTGCTGTGTAACTTTAATTATCTTTTAAAACATTTTTTTTTGTAGTGAACCATCCAATATTATGTTCCTAGCAATAAATAATTCATACATACAGACAGGTAAGTGGGATAATTATTAAATTTAATGCGGTACTGCTTTTCCCCCTTGCTACGTACACCACTATATACAGTCAAAGCAATATTAATTTTAATTGTGCTGTATATATAATTATAATTATAATAATTATATATATTATATATGTAAAACTCAGGCTGAAGCTGATGGTATAACACTTACCTGGGTTCTCAAATCCCGCATTCGTTTTGTTCTCTCTTTGCAAACCTTGTAGTAAGATGCTATCATAAATGGCAGAGTTTTTGATCTTGTTCTTACCTTCTCATCCAAAAGCACGAACAGAACGAAAAAGAAGAGTCCCTGCAAGTTATAATGCTATATTTAACTCCCCTTTCCATTTTGGAACATCTAAATGTGATGGCATGCAGTGTGTCAAATGTTTAACCTGCAACGAGACGAATACTGCAAAGGTACATTCTGCAGCTAAGCCCTGGAATTCATTGCCAGTGGTGATGAAGGCAGTGAGAATTGAAGCCCCCATCAATGGCAAGGTGAAAAAGGCTGTAGTGAGAAGCCATCTGCATGCAAACATTGTTAAGAGCACCATGGTGACATTTATAGTTTACTTACTTAAACGTTTTCAGCTCATGAGTCTCTTGCAAAACTTTCTTCCTTGAGCTGGATGACCTACAAAAGGCAACAGATGCAAGGACCAAAAGGAGAAAAGTGACCTGTTGATGTGGGCATGAGTGTGTGGGTGATGTGGGCATGAGTGTGTGGGTGATGTGGGCATGAGTGTGTGGGTGATGTGGGCATGAGTGTGTGGGTGATGTGGGCATGAGTGTTGGGTGATGTGGGCATGAGTGTGTGGGTGATGTGGGGATGAGTGTGTGGGTGATGTGTAGGCAGAAGAATTGACAGTTGTTGTTCCAAATAACAGGATAACTACTATGTAGCTCTCACCGCCGATATTCCCAATGCAGGGCCTGCAAAAAGCCACAGAACACCATTATCACTTGATATCCAGCAGCTAGTAGGGAAGTGTAATAGTTTGGACATATGTTATGTTAGGGTGTGTGCTCACTCAGCCCAACACCTACTATAGCTGCTGTCCACTTGAGTTGGTGATAAAGTAGTACTGATGCCAAAATATCAATCCAAACATGACGATGGGCAGTGGAAAGACTGCACACGGTAGTAATTGCACTTATTCACAATGATACGCTAACACTTACTCCATCCCAGTATGAAAAACAACCAGTGCTTGTTCTTGAGGTGGCTGAATGGAACCACGAGCATTGAGCACAGCAGAACCGCTTCACACAGCATCCAGAAGAATGCTGAGAGCCAAAAATATTGGATCAAGCTCCCCACGGTCTTGCATGCAGTCTGCAGGAGAGTGGTATGATCATGTACAAAGAAAATATTCTTAAGAATTTTTTTTGTTCCTTTCCAAACATACTGTATTTTCTTTGTCTAGCCTGATGCCAGCCATGAATATGAGCAAAGAGATAGTAAGCCCTGCAACGGTGTTCACTTGCATGAAGTTTCTCATTGTGTTTGGGTTCTTTTTGCTGAGTAGGAATGCATAATTATCATCTATTGCAACTGAAAGACTCGTCATCCTAACCAGCATCGCAAAAAGATGAAAGTAATGACCATGAAGACAAGGGAGATGCCACATCCGATGAATGAAATTAGCGGAATGGGTGGAGGGACGTAGGGCTAACATGTAGGCAGACACGTGTGCAGACACGGCAGAAAAACAAATTATGTAGCCTGCGTACACACAGTGGTGTCATACCGGTACTTGCTGTGGAATGGTCTGCAACAGGACTGCAAAGCTGGTCAAATGTGAGCTGGAACAGCTTACATTCGATTTGTTAATTGCATAATTTGAAGTTACACCTTGAGATGACCAAGCACTAATTCATTAAATAAGAGATGGTAGAATGCAGAGTCATGATACGGTGCAATTCACTGACTTGTTGTTGAAATCCCAAAAGACACATGTTGCATTGAAACTGGCGACCTTCGGTTAACCCCATGCAGCCCACAATCCCCTAAAGTTATGACACAGTTTATTGATACTGCAGTCTGGACTTAGCTTTTAAAGGGTCTGACACAGTGACAAGAGTTCTAGGTTGCATGCTTTCTATTTCAGCATCATTATGACATATAGTTAAAAGTAGTACCACATCATCAGGCTAATGAGGCACATGCTTTGCTCAAGTAATGGCTAGGTAAATGCCACCCTTTAACACAACTGAGGTTTCTGCAATATTATGTGCTTCTTGTCTTAATTCCTACCAGAATTCTTGTCTTCCCGGCCAGGATTCTTGTCTTCCTATCTAACCAGGGATTCCTGTTGTCCTATCTTCTGTTCCTGTCTTCCTGTCTTCCTGTCTTCATGTCTTCCTGTCTTCCTGTCTTCCTGTCTTCCTGTCATCCTGTCGTCCTGTCATCCTGTCGTCCATTGTCTTCCTACTAGCCTTCCCTGTATAGTCAGTCAGGATGCTTGTCTTCGCAGCTGATACATTATCACCTCTGAGGCCAGTTTTAAGGTGCCTTTGCAGCCTGTACACTGTTAAAAAAACTGGCCCAAGGGGTGTTAGGTTTGAGGGGTGTTACAGCCCGATGAGTGTTATGGCAACACACTAGGGTGTTCAGCTGACATGTATGGGTGTTAGCAGGCTATGCTGGGGTGTTAGCAGCATACCCCACCAACAGTGGGGTGTGATTTTAGAGGTGTGTTGTCACAACACTGGTTTACCGCATTACACCCCAATGTTCAGCCTTGTGTGTAATTACTTTCTGACGGTTGAGGGCGTGGTTTGCGAGATATAGTATGGCAGCATAGCTGTGACTTCATATTTGTGGTGATATAGATACAGTTACTGGACTTTAAGTGACAGAGTTATATCTTAAAGGTATATGCACGCACACAACATACCAGTTAAAAATGTCTAACATAGGGTGGCCATGGCCCGTGCATTGGTGTGGATTTCTAGACTAGGGCAGTGCGTATGCACGTTGCCTTTTCGAAATGCGCAGCAATTACCGTATTCATGCGTGTAATCTAGCTGTGCTTATGAAGGCTAGTGTGCAGTGTTCGTCAATGTGCACCGCTGTGCTCATGCTAGCGCTTCGCTAGCAGTAGTGTGTTGTAGTACGCATGCATAGGCCCTATACTAAGTTTCAAATTTGATGCAAGCTTGTTCATGCCACTTTGTGTTGAAAGTGAAGTCAAGGTTAATAAGTAGCGTGGCATAGCCTACTTGGATTCTATTTAGATCACACCCTAGTAAAATGACATGTGAGCATATATACATCACTACTCACACTGAAGTATTGCATATAGCAAGGAAACAGTCTATATTAATTTCAAAAAATATATATTTCACAGCTTGAATATTGGGTTTATGCTAAAAGTGTTCATGCAGTCATGTGGCTATGTACATGTCTATATCATTATACCACATGCAGGTCCTGATAGAAAGTAGACAATAATGAAATATGCTGGATGCTGCTGAACACTGTTGTGTGGCCTTAATGGCAGGAGTTTGGACACTCTTTGCATTCTCCCTCATTCCATCAGTACTGAGGTGCGTTCCATACACACATGTACATACACACATGCACACATACACACATGTTGCATATACATACACACACGCACACATACACACACATACATACACATACACACATGCACACATACACACACATACATACACACATGCGCACACACATGCACACACATACGCACATGCACAGATACACATGCATAAACACATGCACTGTACACACACATGCACATGCACACACATGCACACACATGCACACACATGCACACACATGCACACACATGCACACACATACACACACACAAACATACACACCAGGGATTTAAATTAGGGGCAACACACCTGCACACATACACACATTTTCAACAGGGGGTGGGTTTCAGAATATATAAAAATATAGGGGTTGGGCAAAAATGAATGTCTTCCCTCTGCACTGTTATATGGCATGCCATGTAGTATTATTTTTGTGTAAACCAGGGGGTGGGTTAGTCAAATTAGGGGCAATCCAGTACACACACATGTACATGTACACACACACATGCACACATGCACACACATGCATACATACACACCTACACACATGCACACATACACACATGCATACACACATGCACACACACATGCACACATACACACATGCTGACACATGCACACACATGCACACACATGCACACACACACACATACACACATGCACACACATGCACACACATGCACACATACACACATGCTGACACATGCACACACACACACATACACACATGCACACACATACACACATACACACATGCACACACACATACACACATGCACACACACATGCACACACATGCACACACATACACACATGACACACACATACACACATACACACATGCACACATACACACATGCACACACATGCACATGTACACACATGCCCACACATGCACACACATGCACACATGCATACACACACGCACACACACATACACACACATACACATACACATACATGTACACACACGCACACACACATACACACACGCACGCACACACACATGCACATATACACACACATGCACCAGTGGCGTAGGAAGGGAATATAAAGTGCAGCGGCCAATAACGGCGGTTCCCCTGCCTCCACGGGGAAGGTGCCGGAGGGGGGGCACCCCTCCCACCCAGCCAGGGGTATGCATGGGGGCCGGGAGCACTGGAAGTCCCGCCATAGGGGTCTGGGGCGGAGCCCCAGAAGCCAACGCTTTTTGCGTAGATAAACTCCAAAAACTACGCAAAGACTGTAAGCAGTAAACAGTACGTTTCTTTTGAGACCTTGCCTCTGTGCATGTAATATAAAACAGCTACATGTATAGTGCAGCCAAGGGCACTTGTGGTAGCAGCTAGTTGTAAACTACATAGTATGGTAGCTTAAAACCAATTAATGCCTTTGGTGATTTGATCTCATATGTGGTCAAAAAAAATTTGTGTGGCAGGATGGGATAATGTAATGACACCCACTGAAGCCATGTTCATGAAGAACTTCAAATTGGTATTATTGTTCATTGGTTTGTGGCCAAAGTTTTGCTTGTGAAGGTACATGTATAAGTGATTGATTATAATGTAATTAACTAGCAGCAATTGCTCAGCTAATTAAATTCATACACATGTACATGTGTGCTTGTATCTTGTCAACCTATTATTATTGTTCATGGAAAAGTGCAGCGGCCATGGCCGCTGCTGCCGCCCCAGCTCCTACGCCACTGTGCACACATACACACATGCACAAACACACATGCACACACACATACACACATGCACACACACATGCACACACACATGCACACACACATGCACACACACATACACACACGTATATACACACATGACACACACATACACACATGCACACACACATGCACACACACACACATGACACACACACACACACACACATGCACACATACACACATGCACACACATGACACACAAGCATACACATCAGGGATATATCGCCACATTCACACATACACACACACACACATGTACACACATATACACATACACACACGCACACACACATACACAAATGCACACACACATGCACATATACACACACATGCACCAGTGGCGTAGGAAGGGAATATAAAGTGCAGCGGCCAATAACGGCGGTTCCCCTGCCTCCATGGGGAAGGTGCGGGAGGGGGGGCACCCTTCCCACCCAGCCAGGGGTATGCATGGGGGCCGGGAGCACTGGAAGTCCTGCCATAGGGGTCTGGGGCGGAGCCCCAGAAGCCAACGCTTTTTGTGTAGATAAACTCCAAAAACTACGCAAAGACTGTAAGCAGTAAACAGTAAGTTTCTTTTGAGACCTTGCCTCTGTGCATGTAATATAAAACAGCTACATGTATAGTGCAGCCAAGGGCACTTGTGGTAGCAGTTGTAAACTACATAGTATGGTACCTTAATCATAGATTGACGGATCGTGACTTAAGTCATTAATTAGTGACTTAAGTCACTGAACTTTTGAAACGATAAAACACTCGAATTGGTGACGCCAGTGCGTTTTTTTTTTAATTGTGCACGTACTGTGTGGCATGCAGCTTTAAACTGTTCTAAAATGGTTGTATTTTAAGCCAGAGGAGCGTAGCAAATAGGGCAGCTTGTATCGCTGTTTGGCGGCAAACATTACAAAATACGCCCCTTTTTTGTGTTCAAACCGCGATGCCTTTCCTTGTTGGCGATCGTGTTACATGCAACGGAGCTAAGATATTAGGCAACAAACATGCAAAGCAGAGGTACGGAAGGATTTTTAACGAAACAAAACTCCTTGGGGGTGTACAGAGAATTAACGGTAAAGGGCGTAGTGTAAAATGCATCATTTATTTTTATGAAGGCGCTACTTTGAAGGCGTTTTCCGCACGCAGCATTAGGCGGCACAGCACTGCAGCAGGCGGCAATGCTGAAGCATCCATTCCCACAGCCATTTCTATAGCAATTAGTTCCCCAAACCCGGCGATTGAAGAACCACATGAGCAAGAAAGCGATGACGTCGGTGATGGCAGTAGTTTATCTTGTCATGGCGTACAATGGAAGGCAGTAGATGGCATTGTTGAAGGCTGGAGATCCTCACCTCAGTTTGATACACACATTTTGTGGGGTAATGATGTAGAAGAGATACACAGGACTACTGGAAATTGTCTTTCCATTACAAATGCATGCTGCCAGATGTGATTTCAATACCGATTGCCTGTAGGATGCCCTAAGGCCACTGAATACTTATTGGTTTGATCATGAGAGCTGCAAATAGGTATCATATTTTGGACGACGCGTACTCTCTGTTCAATGGTTTCACCCGGGCACAGAAGCAGTTGCTGTAGCTTTACTTATATACATGCAAGTACCAATAAACGTAAACCTATACTCATGCACGCTCAGCAACAGGATTAACATGCAACATTTCCACACAACATTGCCCCATTGTGCCTGCATCCATTGTATGACAAAAACTCTGCTACTTGTGTAGCTACCAATGCTAGTAGTGCTTGCAGTGTATGCAAAAGCCTGTGCAAGAACTATTGTACTGTGTGCTCTGAAATGGAAAATGACAACATTGTTGCCTTATGTGGACTGAAGTCTAAGCAAGGAAGTGCCTGTATAGTAAAGCACATATATAATCAGTGATTTACCATGCCTTTGTACACATACGAAGTGATCATGTGTAGCCTAAATGAAATTCATTTATGTGAACCTGCTGTTATCTGTATTAACAATCAACCACATGTAGCTGGGTATAAATCTCATTTCACCGTATCCCAGGGTAGTGACTTAAGTCACTGACTTAAGTCACTCCCGTTTCAGTCAATCTATGATTAAAACCAATTAATGCCTTTGGTGATTTGATCTCATATGTGGTCAAAAAAAATTTGTGTGGCAGGAAGGGATAATATAATGACACCCACTGAAGCCTATGGAACGCCGTTGCCGTCAATATTCAATTTTTTATGAAAAATTTTCCCCACCGCGGGCCCCGTATTTATTTTTATTTTTATATATTTTACCCCAATCTTGGTGTGCATCTATTAGAATAGTGTACGATTTGTCCCCTCCCTACCAAGCTGCCGTGCCCTACAACGTACGAAGTTGCCCGTGCCCTACAGCCTACAAAGCTGCCGTGACCTACAACGTACGAAGTTGCCCGTGCCCTACACTCGCTACAGCCTACAAAGCTGCCGTGCCCCATCACAATGTCGAACTATCGATCGAGTCATCTACTTATATCTTGAGGTGCGTTTAACGCTGCTACTTTAGTACTTGCTATACTCGTTCATATATGAGAGTTTCTAATTTCAATAGGTTACAGCACTAGGCCCTATAAAGTATGATATATCACTACATAATCAGCGTGCAGTTCTCGACTCGTTGAAGCATTTCTGCAAGTCAGACCCGACAGAGGAAGCATATGGCAGGCACTAGGAGAACTTTGCGAAAGGTAGGAGGCGGGGGGGGGGGGGGGGGGGGGATGAATATCAGCAAACTGGCATGGGCTATTCCATTATTTCACCAATAGATCCCACCTGGAGCATACTTTTAAATACTCCTGGACGAGCTTCTATTTGGTTACACCTCCCTGGCCAAGCTTTTGTTTTTTATTTCCAAACACACGCACATGCACACACACACACACACACACACACACACACACACACACACACAAACACAAACACACACAAACACACAAACACACACAAACACACACACACGCACACAAACTTACACACCCTATACCCCCCTGGACACCATTTATTGTCATTTATTAGGGGTGGACACAAGTATGTCACAGCTGTGACATAATTACAAAAGTGTGTACAATACAAAGTACCTGCTCATCAGTGCCACCACCAAAATGAATTTTATGAATAGACGTTGCAGTGAAGTTTAAAAAAACAACAACATTGGGAGCATGGAAGGGAACAAGGGGTGGAGTAATAATTAGGTGATCTGCGCCTGGTACATTTGCCATAGTCAGCTGACATTCTCGGGAATATCTTGTACCTGGTCTGGTGAGATGTGCGTGTACATGTAGGCCTGCGTACATGTGTCTGCAGTGTGCATGTGTGTGTGTGTGAGTATTTGTGTATGTATGTGTGTGTGCTTATGGTCCTCTGTGTTCTTTCCAGACCTGCTGGGTGATGAGCAAGTGCTGGACTGTTGAGCTTCTGCTTCAACTGTTGCGTATGTTTCAATTTGTTAATCCAAAGGCTACATATACTCTAAAATTGCATCCATGATTCAAAAGGTTATACAGGGTATCAACATCTGCCATTAAACAGAGCAACAGTTCTAGCCTGCACATTAGCATATATAATATTACAGTCCTTTGTGTTATACTTAAATGGTATGTTAATAGTGGTCCAATTTAATAATCAAAAATTCTCCTAAATATAATTTTGAACCTGAAAGCCGTCTAATCAGTATTGTGTGTGTGTGTGTGTGTGTGTGTGTGTGTGTGTGTGTGTGTGTGTGTGTGTGTGTGTGTGTGTGTGTGTGTGTGTGTGTGAGTGAGTGTGGAGGGGCTGCACAGCCATAGTTATCTATGGCCTTAATAACTTGATAGTGATCGATTGCTTGTATCTTTGTATTAATACCGCGTCCGCGAGTAAAGTGGGTCAGAATTGAGGGGAAACTAAAAACCTAAAAGATCCGCTAGCAATAGAATCACAGGTACTGGTTGTAAAATAAGTAGAGTAACCTTTTACACTATGTTCACATTATAAGAGCTGCAACTATCACAGTTTTGATGCACACAGTTGAAATGAACTAGTGCAGTACTACACTTATCATTTAATCACTTTGCACCCATCCCTTTCTTGACTATAAATTCACAAGCATGCATGAGCCATCTACATGTATATCAATGCAGCTCTTGGTTTCCTTGAAAATATAAATTACATGTACATGCAGACTCGCAATGCATCGTGAAAAGCAGCAAATTGAAACCGCACGCAGTAATGTATAGAGTTTTATAGACACCATAGAACACATACACGCAGTAAAAGAAATATATTGCATATGATTGAAAAAGCATAAGAACGTTTAAAGGTTCAACTTGGCGTATACAATGTGATTATTGCCGTTTTTGTATGATGATGAAATATGTTTTCATCGGCATGGACCACTTTTATATCGCCGCATTTGTTGCATCGAGCAAGCTGAATGATCTCTCACAAAATGCACCCAATGTTGTCTCAAGAGTTGTACTTTCAAATTCCTGTATTTGAAAAGATAAATACTCATCAGCAGACCTTTTATTTTATTTTTGCTTCCCCCAAAAACGGCCTAAATTTACCCACTTTACTCACGGACGCAGTGTTAAACATAGTGGGACAACCAGGATAGATACAGTGTAGGACACTGAATTAATTTATGAACTTGGTTTTCTTTGCCTTGCACTGGTTTTTGCATTCTTCTTACTTATTTATTGCACCTTGAATAGCATACACATGTGCATGTAGATTTCTGAAAGCTGGTTATTGGAGCTGTACTTTCATTCTGACGTGTTAGAAATTCACTGCTGCTTTTTAATTTTAACATGCGTAAATTGCTTGAAGTTTTTAAAATTCGTTTGTATCCAATTGATGTCCCCATATTAGATATGGTGGTAGGTGAAAGTCAAGGAGCTCGCCTTATTTATTTTAAAAAAACTTGAAATTGTTCCTCATTTTAACCTGTTAGTCTCCCATCTCCATGTCCTAGATCCAGATACATACATGTAACTGTCCTAGATCAAGGATCATGATATGGCAGGCTTGGCCACTAGAGCTGCAATATCAGGCTCATCATGCATTGAGCAGTGTTGTTGGTGAATAATACTTTGCCTATGGTAGAGCACGCATTGATACATGTACATGTACCTTGGTTAAAATGTTATAATTAGCATGTGCCTTTGAGGTTTGGATTTTGAGCTCTTTGCAATTACATGTATGTATTCATCCTGCATGTTTCGCCACATCATTCAATTGTAGAGCTTGCCAACACGACCTGAATATCTTCCCTATACTGCTGGATTGTTCTGTTTTTAAAAATAGTTGCTAATTTGGTTCTTTAATTAATATGTTATCGTGCATCCATGCATTTATAAAAAATTTTTTTAGATACAAATAACCCAGTCACATCTCAGCAATTTGGCTGACAATAAAGTAACCCACAGACAGTATCATAAAGGTGCTAAAACTTTTCTGAAGATTAAAGATACTCCCCTCCCAGTCAGAGTACTGTAAGGTCTCTTTGGTGTCTCAGAGGTGTGCAGAGAATGCTCTTTATTAATTCATTTTGTGGACTGGCTGTGTGGTTTGCATGAGTGTATGTGGTATGTGGAACAATCCTTGGTACACCAGCACTCAATTTGCTCTCTCTTTCCCTCACAACTGTATTGACTGGTCACACCAAGTATATTTGATGACTAGAAAGAAAACACACCAACCTCAATGGAACACTTCCTGCTGAGCCTTCGATATCCTGTGCAAGAGCTCGTTGGAACTAACTTTACTGAGGTTGAACACTTCCCTCAGTAGATTCATTGCAAACTGACTATTTTTATTCCAATATCTGTCATTCTTTTTTATTATGCAAATTGTGTAATGTTCTTGTCATAAAATATTGCCAAGTGCATGAATCTTTAGTGGAGAGATGCAGTGTCATTGATATTTTGTTGTGTAGAAGACCAAACAGAGCATGCTGGGTGGAAGTAAGACTATTTAACAGCTTACTATAATATGCCCAAAACATTGATCCTAATCTTCATGTGTTGCTAATTATATAGAATTGGCTATATATGGATTGTTGAAGGTGTGTTTGTGTTGTGTATGCAGGTGTCAGTATGTAAAACATATAATTATGCCATTTTAATATATTTATTTTGATTTTTCTAGGTAGATTTTAGCCCTAGCATGATTAATACACAATGCTCAGACTGACTTAATTTGTGTCTTTGTATGTATCAGTCAATTCTGGTTCTGTATCAGGCTAATTATGTAATGTGACTGTGTTGTGTACATGTAATCCAGGTATAAAATTTAATAGCATTGTACCAGTTCGGGGTTGCTGAGTTACTAGCCTTATCTGCAGGTGAGTTAGAGTGAAATGAGATAAATTTTTAAACACTGTTAATAAAAAATAGTAAATGCCATATCCTTTGTAAGTTGTAGTGTCCTATCTCAGACCATCATTGAAAGTATTTAGTACTCTACTGCATCAGATGGGTGGCAATCTGTTAAAAGTATCAAATGGTGCTCGTTACAAACATGTCAACCAAATGTGTTGCTATGGCAACTCACATAGCAACACATTTTGTGAGCAGGCCATATGCTGAATGATAATTTTTAAATATCTCTTGGACCCGCCATTGGCAGCAGATAAAGCCCGACTTCTTTTTGTGTCGGCACTCCACACTGCTTCATGGCTTTCTGTTGTCCTTTCAAATGGCTTGGGTCTGCACATGGACTCTGATGAATTTCAGACTGCAGTGAAGTGGTGACTGGGTATGGAGACCTCTGTTGTGGTTCCACATGTTCCCTCTGCCCAAACAGTGGCCTAGACCTACTTGGCCATTATGCCACTACATGCAAATGTGGAGGTGATGTTGTTCTGAAATAGAGGAACATATTGGTGGATAGTCTGGGGACCCAACTAATGGTTGTACTAACCATCAGTCAGATCCCCAGACTACTTGGTGGATGGGCTCACTGGCTTGTTCTGGACTCAGCCATGATTATCGGCCAGCTGACATTTTAGTTTTTGACAGGGGGCATGAGAAGCCTGCTGCTCTGGACATAGCTGTTGCTTCACGGCTTAATGCATGGAGGCGGGTGACCTGTGATTGGTGGTGCAGCAGCTCAGGCTGCTGAGGCACGGAATCATGCAACCAATGACCAGAAGTGTTCAGATCTGGGGTGGGCTTGTGTACCACTTGCTGTTGAATCCTGTGGCAAAGAAGCCCAGGAGTGTTTTTCCTGTCTTGCCTCACGTCCAACAAGGCCACCTTCGATCTTTACAGTGGCCTGATCATTAGAACCATGCTCTAGCTAGGAATTGACAAACTCAAAGCAATCACGTCAGTTAGCTTCCACAATGGTGACAATAACCAACCAGTGTGTATAGTTAGATTTACTTGTGCATTCATATATTAATGTTATGTATGTTCATAATTTCATAATTTTTATAATTGCAATAGTAATGACACATGTACAGTTGCAAAAAATTGTCTCCATCATTAAGATACATATAGAATAAAGTATATTATTTATTATTTCACTGTACATGGTTATCTTGCTACTGCATGCACCTGAACCATCACTCAACTATGAACATTTAGAACAATTTTGTTACACCTGTTTTCTCAAGTTACGGCCCAGTCACAAAACATACTAATTCATATTTCTGATGTCAGTTTCCTCGTCTCATGTACCATCAGACCTTGCTTTGTTCCCTGCAAAAATACAGTTTGTTTACCTATCACTATGGGTGGTAAACCAGCACCTCTTGATGTATCAGTATAACCTTTGTTTAACTCTTTGGACGCCATGCAAGTTAATATATATGAATTCATGCATATGCACATATAACCGTTATATAGATTTTATCATGACAGTGTAAATAAACAGTGTGGACCTTCATGATGCATGCATGCATGCAGATAGTTGCTATACACTTGCAAAGTTACTAGTACATGATATGATTGGTTACAACTGTAGTAATTATGTTATTATTCAAGAACACATTATTCAGATGCCTTCACTAATTCAGCACTCTATTTATTTACTCCAAGAACAGAAATCACTAATCCCTCACTCCAATTATTTACTCCAAGAACAGGAATGTGTAGCCCACGTAAATGCCAGATCACTCCATCTCCATTTGCCATTAGCCAGTTCATAATTGGGTTGTTTCAACACAAGATGTGCTTACAACCCCAGTGCCCCACTTATAGGTTTATGGATTCAGCATCGGCTACATACTGGTTACATGCATGTTAGTATATATTGCACTGACTTGCATGCATGTTTGTAAATGTAAAAGGTACTATTCTTTGTAATAAAAACAACAGATGATTATATGGTTGTGTGAGAATGCATGCATATATGCACTTGGCGTTTAAAGAGTTAAATCCTAAATTATTTTAATATATAGCTGTATAAGCTACATAAGTTTCAAGCTATGACCCTCATGCAGGTATAAATCTTGAGAGCATGGCTCTTGCATTGGAATATTTATAATTTCATAGTTAAAGATGATAACAATACTATTTAATAAGACATTATTGTGAGATAAGTCTGTTTTACTCACATGCCTGTGTATTTAGATCTTGCCAAATTACTACAGTACATGTACTGTGAGCACATGATCCAAGTAAGATTACTCCTTACAATAATAAAAATGTAACTTGCAGTCAAAGATCTATAATATGCCCAAAACATCTTAGTATTTATTTATTGCTTATTGGCTATATGGATTGTTGAAAATTTAGTACCATCATTTGTGCTCATGTGTATTAAATATGCACAGCAATATGATCTACAAATTCTGGAAAGTTAGATTATTCTTTTCTATCAATTCACTAACATAAATAAAAGGTCCGCTGATGAGTATTTAATCTTTTCAAATACAGGAATTTGAAAGTACAACTCTTGAGACAACATTGGGTGCATTTTGTGAGAGATCATTCAGCTTGCTCGATGCAACAAATGCGGCGATATAAAAGTGGTCCATGCCGATGAAAACATATTTCATCATCATACAAAAACGGCAATAATCACATTGTATACGCCAAGTTGAACCTTTAAACGTTCTTATGCTTTTTCAATCATATGCAATATATTTCTTTTACTGCGTGTATGTGTTCTATGGTGTCTATAAAACTCTATACATTACTGCGTGCGGTTTCAATTTGCTGCTTTTCACGATGCATTGCGAGTCTGCATGTACATGTAATTTATATTTTCAAGGAAACCAAGAGCTGCATTGATATACATGTAGATGGCTCATGCATGCTTGTGAATTTATAGTCAAGAAAGGGATGGGTGCAAAGTGATTAAATGATAAGTGTAGTACTGCACTAGTTCATTTCAACTGTGTGCATCAAAACTGTGATAGTTGCAGCTCTTATAATGTGAACATAGTGTAAAAGGTTACTCTACTTATTTTACAACCAGTACCTGTGATTCTATTGCTAGCGGATCTTTTAGGTTTTTAGTTTCCCCTCAATTCTGACCCACTTTACTCGCGGACGCGGTATTAATACAAAGATACAAGCAATCGATCACTATCAAGTTATTAAGGCCATAGATAACTATGGCTGTGCAGCCCCTCCACACTCACTCACACACACACACACACACACACACACACACACACACACACACACACACACACACACACACACACACACACACACACACACACAACAATACTGATTAGACGGCTTTCAGGTTCAAAATTATATTTAGGAGAATTTTTGATTATTAAATTGGACCACTATTAACATACCATTTAAGTATAACACAAAGGACTGTAATATTATATATGCTAATGTGCAGGCTAGAACTGTTGCTCTGTTTAATGGCAGATGTTGATACCCTGTATAACCTTTTGAATCATGGATGCAATTTTAGAGTATATGTAGCCTTTGGATTAACAAATTGAAACATACGCAACAGTTGAAGCAGAAGCTCAACAGTCCAGCACTTGCTCATCACCCAGCAGGTCTGGAAAGAACACAGAGGACCATAAGCACACACACATACATACACAAATACTCACACACACACACATGCACACTGCAGACACATGTACGCAGGCCTACATGTACACGCACATCTCACCAGACCAGGTACAAGATATTCCCGAGAATGTCAGCTGACTATGGCAAATGTACCAGGCGCAGATCACCTAATTATTACTCCACCCCTTGTTCCCTTCCATGCTCCCAATGTTGTTGTTTTTTTAAACTTCACTGCAACGTCTATTCATAAAATTCATTTTGGTGGTGGCACTGATGAGCAGGTACTTTGTATTGTACACACTTTTGTAATTATGTCACAGCTGTGACATACTTGTGTCCACCCCTAATAAATGACAATAAATGGTGTCCAGGGGGGTATAGGGTGTGTAAGTTTGTGTGCGTGTGCGTGTGTGTGTGTTTGTGTGTTTGTGTGTGTTTGTGTTTGTGTGTGTGTGTGTGTGTGTGTGTGTGTGTGCATGTGCGTGTGTTTGGAAATAAAAAACAAAAGCTTGGCCAGGGAGGTGTAACCAAATAGAAGCTCGTCCAGGAGTATTTAAAAGTATGCTCCAGGTGGGATCTATTGGTGAAATAATGGAATAGCCCATGCCAGTTTGCTGATATTCATCCCCCCCCCCCCCCCCCCGCCTCCTACCTTTCGCAAAGTTCTCCTAGTGCCTGCCATATGCTTCCTCTGTCGGGTCTGACTTGCAGAAATGCTTCAACGAGTCGAGAACTGCACGCTGATTATGTAGTGATATATCATACTTTATAGGGCCTAGTGCTGTAACCTATTGAAATTAGAAACTCTCATATATGAACGAGTATAGCAAGTACTAAAGTAGCAGCGTTAAACGCACCTCAAGATATAAGTAGATGACTCGATCGATAGTTCGACATTGTGATGGGGCACGGCAGCTTTGTAGGCTGTAGCGAGTGTAGGGCACGGGCAACTTTGTACGTTGTAGGTCACGGCAGCTTTGTAGGCTGTAGGGCACGGGCAACTTCGTACGTTGTAGGGCACGGCAGCTTGGTAGGGAGGGGACAAATCGTACACTATTCTAATAGATGCACACCAAGATTGGGGTAAAATATATAAAAATAAAAATAAATACGGGGCCCGCGGTGGGGAAAATTTTTCATAAAAAATTGAATATTGACGGCAACGGCGTTCCATAGAAGCCATGTTCATGAAGAACTTCAAATTGGTATTATTTTTCATTGGTTTGTGGTCACCTCACCCAAAATACCCTGGTACATGTAATAGTAAACACCTATTTGATGCCTATTTGCATCTACAGTAATTGGTTAATACCAAAGTTTTGCTTGTGAAGGTACATGTATAAGTGATCGATTATAACTAGCAGCAATTGCTCAGCTAATTAAATTCATACACATGTACATGTGTGCTTGTATCTTGTCAACCTATTATTATTATTATTTTGTTCTTCATGGAAAAGTGCAGCGGCCATGGCCGCTGCTGCCGCCCCAGCTCCTACGCCACTGTGCACACATACACACATGCACGCACACATGCACACACATGCACACACACACACATGACACACACATGCACACATGACACACAAGCATACATATCAGGGATATATCGCCACATTCACACATACACACACATGCACACACATACACACACATGCACACACATACACACATGCACACACATACACACACATGCGCACATACACACATGCACACATACACACATGCGCACATATACACACCTACACACGTGACACACATGCACACATACACACACATGCACACATACACACACATGTACACATACACACACATGCACACATACACACACATGCACACATACACACACATGCACACATACACACACATGCACACATACACACACATGCACACATACACACATGTACACACACATGCACACACACACATGAACACATACACACATGCACACAAACACATGAACACATACACATACACACATGCACACATACACACATATGACACACATGCACACACACATGCACACACACACATGCACACACACATGCACACACATACACACACATACACACACATGCACACATACACACACTAACACACATTAACACACACATAAATGCATACACACACACATGCACACATACACACACTAACACACATTAACACACACTAACACACATTAACACACACATAAATGCACACACATATACACTCACATGCATACATGCACACACATGCGCATGCATACACAGGCTCGTAGGCAGGAAGTCCGGCAGTAGGGAGCGTCGATTAATAGGACTGCAGGACTGTTGGGGAAGGGGGAGGGGGGGGGGGCCTCACATTGATACGAAAGTGGGGGGGTGGGGGGTCCCCTTGCAATAAGGCATCAAACAAGGGAGATTGACCAACCCCCCTTGCTACAGGCCTACATACACACACATGGCACACATGCACATACACACACATGCATATTCACACACACGCATTCACACACACAATGCACACATACACACATGCACATGTGTGTATGTGTGCATACATGTCCACACACATTCACACATACACAGAAATACTGTTGGACAGCAAATACACTCTGAGAGAAGTGCGCTTTTTTGCAATCGGAACTACTCAAAAGTCCTGTACATGTATAGCTTTCCTCACATTTGGGCAACGTGTATTCACAATTGTAACAAAAATATGTAAGGTCATGCTAAAAATATATTTCATTGCGCATGCGTGACCTTTAGAAACACATTCTGTTATTTATGAACAGGTAAGTAAGTTCCGACTTTTTGGTAAGCTATTTGTTTTCTTCCAGCGTTGAGCGATGCATTTGAGTAAGACGAGTTGAGCGCTTTGAAGAGAGTTCATCGAGAACAGCAGTTCGCGATCGGACCGGAATGCCTGTTTATACGGTCTAGCTAAGGAAAATTTGGCTACTACCGCTCGCTGCGCTGCCTCACTATAATGAGCCACTGCATAAGGCAGGTAAGTACCTTGTCGCGCTAAATAACGCCCTACCTTACCTTACAAAGGTCATATGACACGCTCGCTCTAGCAAGCCTTCCAGGTAAGCTTAAGAATCGGTACGATTGACGCTGTTATTGTCACCGATCCGCTTAGCGAACATGACCATCATCGGACTGAGGGCTGCACCCAAGATTCAATTAAAAAGGTTAGACATGTCTCA
The DNA here is from genome assembly GCA_949361645.1 of Spongilla lacustris. Taxonomy (NCBI): domain Eukaryota; kingdom Metazoa; phylum Porifera; class Demospongiae; order Spongillida; family Spongillidae; genus Spongilla; species Spongilla lacustris. The sequence continues at coordinate 1,284,983 of OX442428.1, forward strand.
TATTGGAACCTGACCATTATATTTTTTCTCCGTTTGTTTAGTGTCCGAAGCATGCAGAGAAACACTCCAGGACTACGACTACTCGATCGTCGTATAGGCCCTAAAGACATGTTTATAGTTTTGTTGTATGATTGTATTTATTGTCAACTTTTTATTAAAATCATCAACTGTAGTATTAAGATTAATTTACGTTGTATCATAAGATTACGGTGCATGCACGAACTATTGATACCTGTGTCAACACCCATTAGAGTGTACTGGCTACACTTCAGGGGTGTTAGCTCTAACACCCCTGAGCGGTTACCACAACACTCCATGGGGTGTTATTCCTAAACAGGCGTACGAACACCCCTAAGGGTGTTGTGGCAACACCCTTTTTTTAACAGTGTACATAACAATTGAATATAGAAAACACTTGCACCTCCGTGTATATGTTACGCGCAAAGCGTGGATTTGCGCAATCCCGGGATTGTCCTGCGCAAAGCCTGGACCCATGGTTTGTGGTACAATCCATTGAATGTCTGCGCAATCCTGGGATTGTTTGTGCGCAAAGCGTAGATCAGGACAATCCCGGGATTGCCCTGCGCAAAGCGTAGATCAGGGCAATCCCGGGGATTGCCCTGCGCAAAGCGTAGATCAGGACAATCCCGGGATTGCCCTGCGCAAAGCGTAGATCAGGACAATCCCGGGATTGCCCTGCGCAAAGCGTAGATCAGACAGCTGTAATACATGTATATTAGCGATGGATAGCGAATGAGTACACCCACATAATTTGATATCAAATAACATGCGTTTGCAGTAAAAATAAAAGGCCTATGGTATATACAAATACAATTGTTATCTACTGATGAGACACCGAGCACAGTGAACTGCGCCATGGTTCAGAACTCTTGAAAATGTGGTCAGGTTTATTTATGTCTTGGTACAGTTGCTTGTCAAGCCTCCAATAATGCTACCAAATCTGAAATACATGGGTCCCCTGAGATATATCACTTTTTCCTCACCATCACCAGTATCTGCAGAAATATATGGAGACAAATCATTACATCAAGATTTTAATTGACCTTGCATGTGTATAAATTATTTTATTTCATGTATATGTAGCCAATCAGCCCAAATTGGCAAGACTAATTTCCATTTACTTCCATTCACATTTCGTTCATCTTCACATTACTTCTTTCCTCAAGTCCTTGATGCTGGTCTGCCACTAAGAATGGTCAAGTCACCAGGCCAGTTCTTTGCATGCAATTAAGTGCTCCATTGTAATATTTTGGGTAAAATAAGATATAAGCAATTAACTGATTAGGTGCAAGGTTCCAGGCCACCTCCTTGACCCTCTTCTCTGATTGGCTCTAGACTAGAGAGCAGGATTGTCCCACACCTATCCAATCATCGGTGATTAACCTTGTACGGCATATGGGTTAGTGCTTTTCTCATAAATCTATATGATGGATTTTTGTGGCACTGACTAGATTTTGCTGTGAGAACTGGAAAGGGGACACATGCAGGCTCACAAACTGAATTCTGCACTGTAGATCGTGCATGTAAGATATTCAAATAATGCTGAATCTATATTTGAAAAAAACATACACACATACATGTATAACTATGAAATGAACAATTTTCTCTGTACAGTAAGAGTTTTTGTTTTGCAACCTACGTTATATAGTTGTTGACACGGTCATTAAAAATCTTTATTAACACGGATAGCACTAGACGTACGTGAAAACAAATTAACTACTTAGGGGCGTAGTTCGCAAAACTCCCCACCCCCCACCCCCCGTTCTTATTTGGCCAACCCGTTCTTATATGGCAGTTTACCTTTTAATGCGTGAAAAATAGTTGTGAAGTCTTACTATATCCACGTGGCGTCGGCCGGCTAGATTGAAAAATGAAATCACTAACCAGAAAACTGATGACTCGTTTTAAGATTAGCCACGCTAGTGACGTATAGTGTTGGTACTATGGTCGTAATATAAACATCAGAGAAGTACGTTCTAGCGTAACTGTTGGATTTCAGTATCATGGATACAATTAGCAAAATACATTTCCACTGATTATTGCTGATAATACCCACATAGAAAAATTTAGCAAGCGTAGATCAGAGCCGGCAAATATCTACAAGGTAAACGTGACGCTTCGTTAGACTACAGAGCTATAGTCTCGGTCCCAGTCCCAATTCACTGCCAGCAGCGAATAGATTACATCACCGCTACGCTCGAACTGCTTCTATATAGCCTAGCACCAGAAATCGTCGTCCAGTCGGATTGCAGGCATGCTTTAATAACTACCAACCCCAGGGCCTCCTCCTGTCCTCACTCAAATTTAAATCCAAAATGTTAAATTTACAATATTTATCAGTTGAGTTAAAAACAAATTCAAGTGTGCAGACCAGCTGCAAACTGAGAATGATAAACTGCATACACTGACAACGTCATTTAGCATAAGAGAGGAAGCATTCTTACTATGACTCTAAGTGTAGGCTACAGAGCTCAGTTGCATGGGTCTGCATTCCACTTGCAGTGAAACACAGCTAGTGCATGGGTCAAGAAGTTATCAATCTGTTGAAACCACAGCTGGGGCAAGGAGTCAAAGCACCCAACAATTCTGGCTCTCATCTGCCTTCTGTCAGTTTGGTCATAGCTACTTCTCAACATACGTCTACCACCACTTCACAGGTATACAAAACGATGAAATTTGTCCTCATCTGGGCTGGGGCAAGAGCCCCTGTCTTTGGGCTTTTGACAGTTCTAGTTATAGATATTTCAGCTTGTGTGCCATCATATATCTAGTTACATGGTACATGCACCCCCTTTGTTTATTCCGTGAAGGACATCATGCCCTGCTGACATTTTGGTCCCCATGGGTCGACCAGGTACTAAGCATAATGCCAATAACTTGGATGGATTGGCTGGCATGCATACATTTAGCAATTGAAAACTATGGATGTTGGGGGAAGCACTGAGAAGTTAGGCATTAGATCTAACACTATAGAGCTACCCCTTACCTGACATGAATAGTTAGATTGCTCTTTGTGCCGGCATTAAAAACTCAAACTGAAGACAAATCAAAATCTATTACAATCATTTCTAAATACAAGTATATGACTGTCTCAAACATTAAAGCACTACATGAAACATGGTCTCCAATCAGCGTTACTTCTTTCTTTCATTCTTCCATGCTTCTCGCATTTCTTGCAGATTATTGAATCCTAACTTAGGTGTTATGATGTCCTGCCATTCTTGTTCAATGCGTCGTTGTACTTCAAGAGGTAGCTTCCGACCATCACCTGACCTTCCTCCATCCTTGCGAACCCGACCAACAGGTAATGCAGAAGTTAGACTGTCACCCCACAATGCTGTACATGCCTTTACCATGGAGTGGTTGTCAAATTTGGAATGATGTTTTACCATTTCAGCATGAGTTGTAGTTTGCACAACGCGAGCAATTGTTTCATCATCAAGGTTCACACCAATGAAGTCTGCGATACGCCTCACACTTTCTGTGTGATCTTCAAGAAGGTCTTCAAAGAATTGGAAGAGTACGTCTTCATCATGTCAATGCTCCCACCATACAAGCAGGTCACGTAGATAGGTTGCAGTAAGTTGCACCTTGGTAAAGAAGTCGTCAAATATTTTAAACGAGACTCTTCCTTTCAGCAGCCATATTGAATCAACAAATGGATACAACGAATGGTACGAATCTATTGGATTTCTGAAGCAATATATGAGCTTTCCACCTTTTGGAACGTTTTCGTACGTGAAGTGTGTTAGGAATATTCTAGGTTCCGCTGGTTGAATCACATCATTGGGATCGACTTTGAATTCATATGGAGAAATTGCCCATACATAGGCGGACATTTAGCACTTTTTTTTCAAATTGATTTTTAAACACATGTACTAAGTACGATAAATCGGTCTGATTGTGAATCTGTAATTTATAGATTTATATCATTAGCCATTCTTGTACAAAAATCAAGACAAAAAATTAATTTCTACCGCACTAATTTATTCGTAAAGTAGACATGTTACGTAACATTTATTAACAATTATGTCATTTAATTGAAAATTATTTTAATTATGGTATTTTACATGTAGATATTCACAATGCATAAATACACCCTATTATTACTACTGGTCTGGTACAAAACATCTGGAGAGGATGGCTACAGCGTTGGCTCTAACTAAGCAGAGGTTCAGCCTGCCATATAGCTCAGCTAGGACCACAGCCTTAGCCCTGTTGCAGCTGGTCGCAAGGCGAGAGGCCAGAAGTGCCAAAGACTCCATTGCTTCTGTCCCCCAAGCACCATATGCCTCAACCACCATGGGGACACAAACCCAACCTAGCTCCTTGCATTTGGCATCGTTTTCTTCATGCTTTCTCAGCTCAGTAGCTCTGGCAGCCTTACCTGCTGCTAGTCCCGCTTCAAGTAAAACATTGGAGTTAAGCGGTGATGTCACAGACAAGTCAAAGGCTGCCGGCTTACCCAAAGACCAGTTGGGTACTAGTATGTCTGCAGGGCGAGTGTGGCTATGGTCATGTCATTTATCAATAATGTTTTTAATTAATGGCCTAGCTCACGAGACGCATACAAAGCCGATGACGTATTACTAATACTAAGTAAGTAAAAGTAATTGTAGCTCCCGTAAACACAGATTGAACACGCACCGCAGATGACCGAAAGCCATAGGGATGATGTTGGCTTCGTCCAAAGTGGCCGGTCCACAATTACTAGTAGTTCACGACGGGAGACCGAGTCCCAACTCCCAACATGTCATCATATATGCTCCGCCATGCATATTTACCCATCCTTTCAATATTGGCCGTGTGCAGCGTCCGTTGTGCACGTCACGCCACCAGCACTTTTTATGCCACCTTTCTATGCGGCAATTCATTATTGCCATGAAGCGATCATCGCGCGGGCAACATATCGTAAAAGCAGAGATAATATAAAGCGATACTTCCTATGATATATGCTATTACATTTATAGTTTCTCTTAGCCCCTTCCGTAGTCAATCATCGACTCAATGTGATATGGGAGATGTAAACGATGGGCGGACCGGCAGCGTGGGCGTTTCTCTAGAGCCGAACACATTGGCAAGCTAGAACCCGTACTTCACGTTTATTTCATGTCAAGATATCGAACTTCTTATAGGTTAATACATTTACCGTAGTGATCAGGTCGACGGGTCATGCTGCCCTTCCCCATCACTGAGTTACGTTTACAAATTGACAATTACCACAAAGACCCTGCTGCTCTTCTTCCTCATCGGATGGCTATCACAGTTACAAGCAAGTCTAGTGTCATATGATGAGCACCAAACAAAACAAAAAAAGATAAGTGCCTAAGTAGCATCATATAGATACTTGATGGTAGCACATCTCCTTGGAAACAGTTGCAAACAGACATTTAAACAAATTCGCAGCTCCTGATATTGAAACCTAGAGGAAACAAGTGATGGTTATGCATCAGAACAAATGCCCCTACCATAAAACCAAAGCCCTCAGCATCATGCACAAAGCACACTCCATCCCCTCCCAATGCAAAGCTCAACCAAGGCATCAGGACTAGTGCTTGCCCAACAGGCCCCTGTCATTCATTACCCCCCCCCCCCCCCCCACACACACACACACATTTTGCACACAGTGTGTGGTTTGTATGACTTATACATGTAACTTCTCTGTATGGTTTCTACTAGAAAGGAGTACAGTATAGGTGGTACGGAGGTGAAGAGGAAAGACACATGAACACTTAACCTTCAGTACTCACGATAAGTCTAAGTAGATACCATGCAGCCCTGGATCAAGCATAGCCTTGGGGGTGGGGGGGCCAGCTTCCCCCCCCCCCCCCTCCCCCATGGCATATGAAATGCCACCCCTCTGGCAGCAATTGCCCCCCCCCCCCCCCCCCCCCCCCAGCCACACACGCTTCCGTTGATGATTACATATACCTGCAAGTAGATTACATGTTGTGTCATACGTAAAAAAAAGTCAGAATACTTGCTGAAAAATGTCAACAAAGCGGTGGAGCACAACAGGGCATGTACAAATGTACCCCTTCGACTGCATCCCCTCCTCCCCCCCAGTTTTCGTGCGCCCTCTGGTAAAACCAAATTCATGTAGGTCCACGGTAGTCCTACATGCATAGTACATGCCAGTAGTTAGATAGATGTACACATGTACATGTAGGTCTTGTAGATATGGTAGTCTTAGGTAGGGACATATAAGTCCAGGTACATGTACAGGGTATGTCTAACATCAGATAAGGTTGTGGGTTCCTTTCAAGTTTAATTATATTCACAGCACAGAAGGGTAGATGTTACATGTAGTTTGAAGGGAATACATGTACATGTAGACAAACGACACAAGTAATTTTCAGTACTCAGGTAGGTACATGCAGGTCTATGTAGGTCCATGTAAGGGTTTATGCAGGGTATAGGTCTATGTAGGCCCATGTACATGTAGGGTTCATGCAGGGTAGGTCTATGTAGGTCCATGTAAGGGTTCATGCAGGGTAGGTCTATGTAGGTCCATGTAAGGGTTCATGCAGGGTAGGCCTATGTAGGTCAATGTAGGGGTTCATGCAGGGTAGGTCTACATGTAGCTTCAGGGCAGGCAAGGTAGCAGCACTACATGGGCCTCTAAAATCAGATAAGGTTGTGGGTTCCCTTTCAAGTTTATTATATTCACAGCACAAACCATGGGCAGATCTTAGGATTAAGAGTAGGTACATGTATGACAAAACCTTCGTGTATGGGCTGGTTTTTTTAAGTATGATGTATAGGCTGATGTATGGGGTATGGTGTATAAGCTGGTGTATGGTGTATAAGCTAGTGTATGGGGTATGGTGTACAGGCTGGTGTATGGTGTACAGGCTGGTGTATGGTGTATGGTGTACAGGCTGGTGTATGGTGTATAGGCTGGTGTATGGTGTATAAGCTGGTGTATGGTGTATAAGCTAGTGTATGGGGTATGGTGTACAGGCTGGTGTATGGTGTACAGGCTGGTGTATGGTGT